>PVLA01014436.1:0-30568 GCA_004027455.1 Hydrochoerus hydrochaeris | reverse complement strand
CCTTCTCCTCCACCTCCACCTCCTCCACCTCCACCTTCTCCTGAAGGGGGGTGCAGGTGCAGCACATGCAAAGGCCCAGGGGCAGGAGGAGCTTGGTAGGCTTCGTTCTGCCACAGAGCCTGGGGTACACAGTAGGAAGGTGGCTGGGGACAAAGAGGTCAGGGAAGGAACTGTGTCCTTGCATGTTGCGGGAGTGGGACCTGAGAGTGGCTCTTCCTCAGTGGCTGTGACACCCCATGGGCCCAGCAGAGGTGCTTAGAGCTAAAGCCGCCCTCCCTGCAGGTAGAGGCAGGCGGTGGTAATGCTAAGGCAGGGGTAGGACATCACTTCCCAGGCATCTGACCAACAGCGCAGGCCAAATCCTCATCCCTGAGGGCTTTGTATAAAATGGGGACAGGAAAGCGTCCCTGTCCCTCCGAGGATGGGGGAACTGCGCAGAGGCAGACCTCAAGGGTCCCAGTCCCAGGGTTGGGCATCTTTTGAGGCCAGGCGTGGCTGGTGCAGGTGACCCTGAGGCACCAGGTGAGCTGGTTTTGGAGCTCTGTCACCTGTGTCAGGCCTGGTCAGATTACTTGCAGCCAGTTACAACTTTTCTCCAAGCTGATTGATTATGCAACGTAACCTATTAACTGTTTTTAATTGATGTTTTTGTTTGAGCCTCAGAGCTGGTGTGAAGTCATTGCCATGGAAATGTGTCCCACTGTGAACATGTTCACACTGGTCAGGACCCGGGGTGATCCCAGCCGTCCCGCCTGTTCCCCAGAGCTACGGCCTTGGCCTTGGGGTGTGACTGACTCTAGGTTGAGCTGCAGTGACTCCTGTGGGTCTCTGGCTCGGCTGTTTCCCATGCTGCGTGGCATTGGCCACATATTTCACCTACCAGCCTCAGTTTCCCCTCTAACCAATGGAGACCCTGATGTCACCTATTCTTCAGACCACACCCGCCTCACCTGGATGGTAGATAGCTGTGCACCGATCCGTTTCACAGATGGGAAAAGTGAGACCCTTGTCACCACACCAGAGGCTCAGCTAAGGTTGTGCCATGAGAAAAACTGGGGCTCAGAGTCCGGTCTTTGCACCCAAACTTCCAAAGCCTTTTCTCAGCGGCCTGTGGGCTGTGTCCCTTCTCTGCCCTCCTGTTTCCCATCACAGCACTTGTCAGCTGATGTCCATGTCTTCCTGGCTCCTTGCATGAGGTGACCCTGCACAGACATGAAGGGGGGTGCAGGTGCAGCACATGCAAAGGCCCAGGGGCAGGAGGAGCTTGGTAGGCTTGGTTCTGCCACAGAGCCTGGGGTAGACAGTAGGAAGGTGGCTGGGGACAAAGAGGTCAGGGAAGGAACTGTGTCTTCCAGGGCCTGGTGGGTCACAGTGAACTGCTATGTTATCTGAGCAGGCGGGTGCATGGTCTGAATGAGGATTTTTGTAAGGCAAGTGGGAGAGGGGGCCCAGATGGAGGTGGAGGCTCCGGTTGGCTGGCACTGTGCTCCCCCACCCATCGGGCCTCACACACTTGAAATTCACGTTCTAACAATTCTGGAGGCCACAAGTTCAAGACGAAGGTGGTGGCAGGTCAGTTCCTTCTGAGGCCGGGAGGGAACACCCGCCCCTTACCTGTCCCCAGCTCCTGCGGCTGTGCCGGTCATCCCCGGTCTTTCTTGGCTCGTAAAGCATCGTCCTGACCTCTGCCTTGGTTCTCTGCTTTGTTTTGGTTTGGTTTGGCCTAGGTGACCCTGTGCTGCCCAGGTGTCGAGTCACCTGGCCCACATGCTTTTCCCGCAGCGGCCTGGGACTGGGGACTGGGACTGGGACGGCAGGCACGGGCCACTGTGTCATGGGACAGCCTCCCTGGGTACACACCTCTGCCCAAATGTCCCCTTTTAACAGGAAAACCAGCGACGCTAGAGCTGGGGCACCCTACTCCAGCCTGACCTTCCCTTAATCGACGACATCTGCAGTGTTATTCCCGAATAAGGTCCTGGGGGACAGCCAGGACTTCACCATAGAACTCTGGGGGTGCACCAGGGGCCACTGCCCTGGCGAGGGTGAGAGAAGGCAGCTGGAATGAGGGCCGTTAGGGGGAGGCGGGCAGAGACCGAAGCCAGACCATGGGGCCGGCTGACGGATTGGAGGTGAGGGTGCGGCAGGGGGTGCGCAGGGGACACCTTCAGACTTCAGATTCCGGCTGGAAGGACGAGGGGAACGCAGGGTGGGGGCTGGGAAGTGGCCTTGGAGCGAGCAGTCAGGAGCACAGCTTTGCAGCTGGCCGGCCGGGGCAGGGGGGTGGGGGACACACATGTGGCATCTACCCCTGCTTACCTCGCCGCCGCCCGCGCACCTTGTCCTGTGCCGCAGGAAGCCGCCCTAATGAGCGTCAGCTGCGGGAGGCCGGCTCACATTTGTTCTGCTTTCAGCATCAAAGAGCCGAGAAGCGGCTGTCCGGCCCCGAGGGCCACGGCCATCCATCTTGCGGGCTGCACTGCCAAGAAGCGGGGTCCCCGTGGCCATCGCCTGCGCCCCCCTGGGTCGGGAGCTCCTCACCCCTTCCCAGCAGAATTTCCTGGCTGCGGCCCTGGAAGTTCCCCCTCCGCCCGGGCTGCCCCGGCTCTGCTTCCATCTCGCACCTGGGCGGGGAGGGGCGGGGGGGGGATGAAAGAGCGGCTCTGGGCGGACACGACACACGGCTGGCCATGCCCAGGCTGACCCCGAAACATGTCAAACTCTATTTCACAGCCGACGGAGGAGCCACTTAGCAAGACAATAAGAGAATAATCCCTGGGGTTATTTTACCTGTACCTCCAATCAGCTGACCTGTGAAACAGCAACTGTGAAATAGCTGTGACCTGTGAAATAGCACCCAGCTTAGGGGTTGGGGAGTGTAAAGTTCTTGGTAAGTTATTATCACTAGTATTATTATTGCTATTTGGCGATAACTCATCATATTAAACACTTAACTTTGCTTTTCTGAGGCAGCACCTTGCTACGAAGCTCAGGCTGGCCTTGAACTTGCAGCAATCCTCCTGCCTCAGCCTCCCAAGTGATGGGATTATAGGCATGGCGATCATACTAAAATTTATATTTAAAATATTCACACTAATGAACCAAAGGTCCAAATTGTCTACCCTGATCTGCTTCAGTCGGCAGCATTAGCTGGGACGGTGAGATACGTGCTCGAAATGAATGAAAGTGCTCACCGCTGAGGCAGGGAGTTGCTGTACTGGAGGCAGAATTTTACTCGCTGTGTGACTTTCAGCAAGTGACTGCACCTCTCTGGGCTCTCAGCTGGGGACAGGCTGAAAACGCTCCTGAGTGCAGTGTTTCAGGTGATGCTGTAAAGCCCCTAATCCACATGCCTTCAGGCACCTGGGGTCAGACAGGGCTGGAAAAATTAAATGGAAGACCCTGCGGATAAGCCACTGAGATATTTGACACTGGCAGCATCCTCAGTAGTGTGCTGAAGTCAGGGGCCACCCCACCTTGTCCATCTACAACACAAGTCATCTCTTAAAAATTTTTTTGTTTTTTTGTTTTTTGTTTTTTTTCAGACAAGGCTCTGCTGTGTAGTTCAACCTGGCCTTAAACTCTCAGCTATCCTCCTGCCTCAGCCTCCCAAGTGCCGGGATAATAGGCATGCACCACCAAGCCTGATCACGAGTCATCTCTTTGTTCAGTGCATCTGTGCCGGCGACACCATCTCCTATCTTTGTCATCAGATCGACCATCGGCACCGCGCTGCCACATTTGAGTTCGAATGGCGTTTATTTGACTTAACAACGGGCTCCAGGTGTAGGGGCAGCGGTCTGGCCCTTTTATGGCAGGACACTGCTGGGATCGTTCTGTTTGGTGAGTAGCTGTCCATCACTTACCATCCCTAATCTACAGGTTAAGCTCAATCACCCACAGGTACGCATAGGCTGAGCGGCATATTCTGGGCTCCAGTGCTGGGCTCACAGTACAGATACAGGAAGTAGATCCGTGGGTGCCTCCAGCATGGGGTTTGCAGTGACCAGTGGGGCCTCATCAGATGGGACACAAACAGGTGACTCAGCACCAAATCTCTCTATTTCCACTTCCTCTCTGGCACCTCGGCGCCTGCCCTGGGATCTGCCCCGGCTGTCCCACTGGAGGGTCCCCTGGTGCAGCTCAGCCCGCTCAGTCCCAGGATCTCCCAGGAGGCCACAGGCCGGCCCAGAGCTGTCAGCTCCACATTGTGCTCAGGCTGAGCCCAGCAGAGCAGCCCACTGAGCACAGCTGCCCAGGGTGCTCCAGCAGGTCCAGCCAGAGTCGGCCCAGGCCGGTCAGCGGAGCCCCACTGACGATGAGCCAGATGTGTGTCGACCTCTGTGTACCCCGAGTTTGTGGTCCTTACGTGGCATCACTGTGACTGATATCAATGGCTGTACCGTGGCCCCTTGTTTAAGAAACCAAGCTCCTACAAGGCTCCTGGGGGATCTGGGACCCAAAGACGTGACGTTTTGTCCTTTGTCTGAGAATTATTCATCTATAAACCCATAAATCTCAACATCTGAAATATGGTAAATAACCTTTACAGTTTTGTTTTGTTGGGGTAAAGAGTAAAAATGTCAGCAGCATGAATGATGTCGGCCAGAGAGAGTGGCCAGGGCCCCCTCTTATGGATTTTCTAACTCAGTCTTGTAGACTTCTTGGCCCCAGAATTGTACGTTAGGCCTGTTTCCTGGAGCTCTGCTCTGCTGATTATGTAAATCTGATTTCAAAGCATCTTTACATGATGGTTCTAGCCAAGTACAGGGTAATCTTTCTTTCTTTCTTTCTTTCTTTCTTTCTTTCTTTCTTTCTTTCTTTCTTTCTTTCTTTTTGTTTGAGGCAGGATCTTACTCTATAGCTCAGGCTGGTCTTGAACTCACTGTGTGGCTGAAGCTGGCCTGGAACTCACAGTGACCCTCCTGCGTTCGCCTCCTGAGTGCCGGGATTACAGGTGTGCACCACCTGCCTGGTGACTGTGTCACTTTTTAGCACTGAAATTAGAGTCTCCTATGGGGGTCTGCAAATCTCATAGCTCCCACCACCCTCCACGGGCAGAGGCTGGGGGTGCGGCCTGGGGTCCGGTGCCCTGGACTCCTATCCCAGGTCCCCTCCTCTGCAATCCTGACAGACGCAGGATCCTGCTTGATTCTGTTTTGCAGAGAATCCCGCTTGATCAAACAGAAGAAGCTTGGTACCTGGCTCACAGGGCTCACTGAAATAAGGCAAGGGAAGTGTTATCACCAATGGGCCGGTGTCCCACACTGTCCCAGCGGGGCCAGTCCTGGGATTTGATGGCCATCGTCATTACTCTGCCCAGCTAGTCGAGGCTCCATGCTGGGCTTCCAGCAAACTGTGTTTCTTTGCTTGTATGTTCTCAGGATGTTGACTGACTAAGTAATCACGGACAGCTCATCAGTCAAAGCCAAGCTAGCTGAGGCTATGAATGCAGGAAACTCCCAGGGCTGAGGGGATGAACAGAGAAAATTCATTTCTCATTCTTACCATGTCTAAATGGCAATGGGATGTCAGGGAGATGCTTGCTGTGTGGACCCAAGGACTTGGGTGATGGAGGCTCTGGCATCTTCAACCTCTGGCTTCCAAGGTCACCTTGGGCATCAGTATTCAGTAGCAGACAGGGAAAGGGAACAACGCAGAAGATCACAAGGGGTATTGAGTGCACTGAGCCCAGAAATGGCTCATCATGCCTGTCATTTTCCATTGGCCAGAATAAGGCACAGGACCACACATGGACACAAAGGGTGCTGGGAAATGTAGTCCCTGGCTGAATTCTCTTTTGCCAGCCATGCTCCTGCCCTTGGAATGGAAGAATACAAGGGGTGATCATAATTTACAATGGATATTTACATTTTTTAAAAAAATAGTATAGTGAAGGACATATTGCCAGTCATCTCTAATATACTATGCCACTGTTCATAAAAATCACCAATAAGTCTTCTTGTGATTCGATTCACCAGATCTGGCCCTAGGAGACTTCTGGCTCTTCCCCAAAGTTAAGATGACCATGAAAGGTCAGTGCGTTGAACTGATTCAAAACATCTGGGCAGACGGGACGATACAACTAAAGACACTCATGAAAGAGGACTTCCAGAGCTGCTCCGGAAAGCGGCAAGAGGATGGGATGAGTGTAACTGGAGTGAGGAGGGAGTGGGCGGGTTAATAGCAATCTGTCCTTCACTGTAATAAACTTTAAGCATATAAACAGGCACCCTATTTTTCAAGCCTTCCCTCACACAACAACCATCGCTCCCTGGTCCCTGGTGCCATGGGACAAGCAGTGCACCCCTCACCACCCCATTCTGCAGCTGTCATGGCAGTGCCCAGCCTCAGTGGCTCCCCGTGCTCTGTGACTGTCTAGTGAGGTGGCTGGCTCCTTCCTGTGCTCACCCTTCCTGTCGCTGTGATAAACACAGCTTCGCTCTGCTCTCCGTCCTCACCAAGACCCAGCCGAGCGAGCAGCTCAGCAGGCTGCAGACTGCGCTATGTAAAAGAGCCGCTCACAGGCCGAGTGCTCAGCCTCAGAACCCCTGGTCTGGGCCATGCCACTGGTGATGGGCTGAGCCCTACCTGCTGCCCAGGACAGACTGTGGGTCGGAGTGTGTGTTTGCAGCTCACCCTAGGTTCCAGGATCAGCCGCCTGGGCACGTCTCCCTCTGGCAGCAGTTAGAAGGGACCCTATCTACACACATAGCCGGGAGCCCAGGGAGGGGCAGCAGTGGCCGAGGGCGTGGGTCTGGTTGTTGGCCTGCGCAGCTTGTTTGTTGCTCTGGCCTAACAGTGGCTCTGTGTTTCAGCCTGAGCTCAGCTAAGGATGGGCAGTGTGGGACACGTGGAGACTTGGTGTCCCAGATCAGAGCCTCCCTCTCCATCAGGGCCCCGTATGGCCCCAGAGCTACTTTTGAGAGGGGGGTAATTTCCCACTGCACACTGAACACCCTTGCTCCAGCACTCCCCCGCTCTGCACTGATCTGCTGTGGGGACCGACCATAAAATCTACGCAGCACTTTCCCACCATGGAGAGCTCCGCCACGCATGCACAGTGTGCTGGGCTTCAGGGCTTCCTGCACGCCAGCCTGGACCTGCTGGCTGACTGTTTTCCTGCTCTGTCCTCACGAAAAGCTGGCAGCTTTTCACGTCCCTTGACGGGTGTCCATTGTGTGTCCTCTGGGACCCGATAAGGCCTACCAGGCCCTGGATTTCTGCCTTGGAAATGAGAAGCAGGGATGCCATGCTTTGCTTTTTACTCTAGAATGTTCTGGAATGGCTTAGACCATGACCACTGGCATGGCCCATGAATCTTCCAGGATTAACAACTTCTACCCTCTGGGGCACGGGTTGACCCAAAACTTCTCTACCGTCTCTGTGGCTTCTGGCTTATCTGGTGTGGTTGTGGCCAGTTGGGCAAACGAATGCAGCGCTGTGTGTGATGTCCCTCTGGACTGTTCTGTGACAAAGGTGGAAGAATTAACATAGTCCTGGGGTGAGACATAAACGTATACTGTTTCTCCTCCCAGGTGAAAGCAAACCGTCCCTGCCCTTCCCGTCTGAGGGCTGGAAAGGCCGTCACCGGGTCAGTGGTCATGTATCATTTGCGGGAGGCCCTTTGGAGATTTTCTGGCAAAGAAACCACATCTGGTGTATTAGCTGCAGTGGGGCCTCATATGTGGTTGACTTTGCAATAGCCTGTTTCTGGTCTTCAGGATCTGTGAGGCTTTGATAAAAGTCAGATGGGTGAATTCAATGAAAATATTACAGAGACTGTTGTCGCTGGATTCTTTAGAACTTTTGAAGTGGCAATACTTGATGCTACTCCCAACCCTAGGATCCAATATTTTTAAAATTTTATTTACTATCTTGAACAGGTTGAGGACTCTCTCTCTCTCTCTCTCTCTCTCTCTCTCTCTCTCTCTCATAGTAGGTGTTTGCAGTAGGCAATGATTACCTTCACTGTAGGAAGCTGGTACATGCACATAACACACTTTAACTCTTTTTACTCAGGTTTTGAAAGCTAACCACTGGACCTCACACCACAGGTTAGGGAACCAGGGTGATGTCCCAAGCCCAGTGACACATGGGATGTGAGTGCCCATAGGGCCTGTGAGCTCACGCGAGCTCACCTGGCTCCCATCTGCCCCACACTGACAGAAGGACCATGGTGACGGTCCCTGGAGTCCCTGAGCCTGAACATCAGCTCACGCCCTGGGCCCCAGGCGCCTGCACCTCGGGCTCCTCTGGTGGAAGATCCAGACAGATGCTTACTACATACACTGCCGTGGCATTACCGGATCCTTCCTCCTCACCAGCCCGGGAGCTCCTGATCTAAAAAGTGACTGGAATCACAAATGGGTCCAGGGATTGTGGCGTTTCATTGAAATAGTGGCTCTCAGACTTCTGATCCTTCTTTCTTAATTTCTTTTCCCTGTAGATTAAGAAGTACCTTTTGTTGGTTGCCCACCCATCTTGCCTCTGGGGCACCCTCTTCTGTCTCTCTCTCTTTCTTTTGTTTTCTTCTTTTTTGAGATAGGGTCTCATCGTGTAGCCCAGGATGGCCTTGAACTCACTACATAGCCCGGGCTGGCCTCCAGCTTGCCCTGCCCCCTCTCTTCACCAGCTCCGGGGGGCCAGCCCCTCAGGATGGAGTGCCTTCCCTCCCCTGGCAGGGCCAGTGTGCCCTGGCCTCAGCTGGGTTGTTGGTTAGCCCTAGGGAGGGCCCTGCTGGCCTGCAGGAGAAATGGGGGCACACGCCAAGGGAGGCATCGATGGCCTTGAGGGCTTTTATGTCGCCATCAAGCCGTGGTCACTTTGCAGCTAAAAAGAATCAGGGTAAATTGAAAACCAAAGATTCTCAAACCCCATGTCCCCGTCTTGCATTTTGGGACCTCACTGCTTTATAATCCCAGCTCCGAGTTTTGCGGAACCTCTCTGTATGGAACTCTGCTCTGGAGGACTTCCTTCTCCTCTCCCAAGTCCTGGAGCTACTCCGCCACTTTTTCTGCCCCTGATCAGAACCTCTTCAGGAGCTGCCAAAGACGCCCAGGCTTAAGGATTGGTCTTTAATTGCCGATTTAACACCTTCAACCTTTCCTCATCCATCTCCAATGCCAGCAATAGACATCGATTACTTCGTCCTCAGCATGACTCTCCCCAGGACCTGTCGCCCGCAGTCCACAAGCCATCTCTGGCTCTCCACACACCCACGGTCCGTGCCTTCCCGCTATGGTTTTCCAGCCGTGACAGCCGTTTCCCATGCCCTCTGTGCAACCTGCCGGTGGGTGATGCAAATCTAAAGACCCACGTTAAAATCTGCCTCTCACGTCACCTCTGTCACACACCAAGTCCCTTGGGAATCAGACTCAGCGGCAGCCTCCCCAGCAGCAGGTGAACCCCAAGCTGGGGCAAAGCGGTGGAGCCTTCCTATCTCTGTACCAGTCCGTGGACAAGACCTGTCCCAGGGAGTGGGTGTGGCCTTGGGTGAGAGGGTTCTTTTCAGCCCAGAGCAGGCCCCCCCCAGGGGGTGAGGGTTGGGGTGGCACCTGGCTGTGAGCATCCAGCTGCATCACTGGCTGACAGAGGACCCGGATGACCAGCATAATATCCATCGCATCTCTTTTCTTCACGTGAAAAAATAAACACGAGTCCCAAGGAAGCGGAGATGTATGCATTTCCCGACCTCTTAGTCTACTTGGAGTGAAGAGTAAAGCGCTGAAAGCTATCGGGACAAGGGGAAAATACATTTTATTGTTCTGATTATCTTTTCTTTTCTATCAGTGTCTTGGTCCATTTCATGCTGCCGTTAAAAAAAAAAAATCCCAGAATGAGGCTGGGAGCTTTATAAAGAGGCTTACTTTGCTCACAGTTCTGGTGGCTGGAGGGTCCTGATGGAGGGGTGCCCGCATCCTGGTGGGGTCCCTCTGCGGTAGACATGGCGAGGAACGGAAGAGGTACCGACCATGTGCAGAAAGGGTGCTCACTTCGTGCCAGTGGAGAGACCCAGCCCTGTCTGGGCAGTTCTACCCCTGAGGGCAGCACCTCTATGCCTAAGCTACACTGCAGTTCCAGCTCGCTGGGGAACATGCCTCGGGCAGGCCGATTTGGGGGGACGCACTCAAAGCCTGTCCAAGCCACGGCAACCAGAGGGGTTGGCCACCGTGCTCAAACACTATTCATGTCCTGTGATTTTTCTTTCACTGATTTGTAGGAGCTCTTTGTATATCGTAGATCATAAACTCACCCTTGTCATAGCATTCCCCAGCTGCAACCTGTCTGTCAGCCTTCTTTGTGGGGCGTTTCACCATCAAATCTATAAAACCTCCAGCTGCCCATGTTGTTTGTTACAGCCCCTGGCATTCCTGGGGCACCTCTGAAGCCCTTTTCCTTATAAAATACTCATTTATCTTTTTTTGATAATATTTTTATGGTTTAGACTTTTATATTTAAATTTTATTCCATCTGGAATTTATTTTGGTGAGAGAACTATGAATTCATTTTTTCCCCCCAAACAGCCGCTAAAAACACATTTCTTAGTGGGAACAGTGAGTGTGATAGTGACTATCACCCAAGTGCCCTAGGAGGCTGAGACAGGAGAATCACTAGTTTGGAAACTGCCTGGGCAAGTAGAGAGACTCTGGCCAGAAATCAATTTTTTTATAAAGGGCTGGAGATATAGCTCAGTAGTAAAGCAGGCTTCGGTGCAATTCCCAGTACCACCAAAGCAAAGAGCTGAAACAAATGTTTTGTCCTCTGATTCGAAGTGCCTTTTTGAGTAATCTAAAAGTAATCTGTTATTAATTTACACTTTCTATTGTATCCTAATCATCTGTCTTTTTATCCCAAGGCGAATCATCTATATTCTATCTTCAAAGCAGGTTTTTAACATCTACTACTTCTCTCTTTTCTTTCTTAGATACTTACAGTATTCTCATATTTACTTTTCATGATAAAATTGAGAACCACACTATCAAGCTCAAACCATAACCATGCTGAAAGTTTTGGGTTGGAGTTTTCAATCTTTTCCCCCCTTTTGGTACCAAGGACGGAACTCATGACCTCATGCTTACCAGGCAGGCTCTTAAGATGCTAAGCTAAACCGCTGGCCCCTTTCAATGAATTTTAAGAGAACTGACATTTGTATAACTGTGAATCCTTCCAGACAAGGACAAGATACATCTCTACTCAATGTGCTTTGTGCATAATTTTTTTTTTACAAATAAAACAGCACATTTCGTATCACATTTATTCCTTAATATTTTGTTACAGTGTTTGTGAACAGACTACTCTGATTATTGTGTTTACCTTTGTTATCCAAAATGCTGCCGATCTTTGTGTATTCATTTTATAACTGGATGCTGTACCCACCTACCTCATTGTCTATGATCACTTGTAATGACCTTGATCTTTTTAGATAGAGGAAAATCATCTTTACGATTCCCAGATCCATGTTTGGGAAACATCATTTTCCCGGAAAGATTGAGATCAGCGAGGTGAGAGGAGGAGTCGGGCCTGAGCCCTGGCTGGCCTCTCATGCCAGATAGGTTTTCTTTCTTGGAATCTCTTAGGACCAAAGATGACCAGCTTCATTGACAGGAATCCAGGCATATTGCCATTTGAATCGGCGATGAGGGATCATATATCTTCAGCTCCTTGAGCAGTGCTGTTATTATGATTTGTTCTCTGACACTGTCTCTTAGGAAATCCATCCTTGTGAGTAACAGATAATGATAAAAACACACATCGAGGTAGCGCTGATTATGTGCCGGGCCTGTCCTGTGTCCATTACATACCTTCTTTCAATTCTCCAGCCATTTCTTGGAGGTAGGTACCATCAACACCCCATTTTACAGATGAAGAAACTGAGGCATAGGCCAGTGGAGTGATTCACCCAAGGACATACAGCTTTTAGTTTGTCAAAGCCAAGATTTGCACCCATGGCTCCAGAGTTCATGGTCATGGGCATTACAGTACCGTGGGTCATCCAAAGCTCTAGAATGGCCCCTGGTGCCCTTGTCCACATAAACCACAGAGTGTGCCTTCTCTTACGCCTTCGTCTCTGCCACCCCAGAGCTCAGGGACTCCCAGCTGCACAGGCAGTGCCAGGACACCGAGGACAGAGGAGCCGTGCAGGCTACAGGTGCAGGGTAGGAGCTGAGTTACGGGCAGGACCGGATGTGGGGTTGGTAGACCAGGCCCTGAAGGAGCTCTGGCTGTAACATGCAACTTTTGCTTGGTGGCTCTTGCATTTCATTACAACGTGGTTTATGGTTGAAATTTTCTCCCTTTTAAAAACTGCTTCTAGCTTTTGTCCCTGCCCTCTTGGTCTGGTCCATCCACCACATGGTATGGGGTGGAAGCTCCTTGCCTGTACCAATCTGTTCCTCAGTGGAATTTCCAGTTCACTGAGGTAGCAGAGCTAAACTGTGCTCTCAGAAAAACCCCACACCAACTGCAGGGTCCCTGGAACAATGTGCCCAAGTTCGGCCAGTTGTCCCGGGGACAGAGGCACAGACATCTGGGAAGTTAGAGGTGGTTTTGTGGGAGGAGTGGTACTTGAAGCAATTCTAAATTAACTTTATGTTAACACTAATCATATTAATTCACTCATATAGCAGTCTTAGCCTGCTTTTAATATGTGCTGGGAAAACAATGATAAGCAAGGCATCTAGATAGGTCCTGGCCCTCGGGGAACAGATGTTCTAGGCAACAACAAATCAAGTTTCAGATAGCAGCAAATGCTATGAATAAAGATAATGCTGAAATAAAATAAAGAGGTAGAGAGTGAGGGTCGGGGAGGAGAGACTCTAGTGACAGAGGAAGCTCTCTTACAAGCTGAAGTGAAAACCCCTCAGCCTGGTGTTCAGAAAGAGCCGTGGCAGTGAAGATTCGAGAGCCAGTCACTCTGGGCAGAGTGCAAATACTTGGGGGTAGAAATGAGTGCCAGGGCCTGGATAAAAGTGTGGGTAAGAGAACAAGGAGGAGGACATGAGTGCAGAGCGGGGCTTGGAGGCTCTATGAAGGACTTAGCTTTCCTCCCAGTGCCGGTGGGAATTTCATGGAGGTTTCTGAGCAATATAATCTTTACATTTTAAGGGGTCCCTCTGGCTACTGTGTGGAGAGTGGACTTTGTGTGTTGGGGGGGCTATCAGAGGAAGCTGAGAGGAGCGATGGCAAATCGCTTGGAAGGGAATTGGGCATGGCAGAGAATTGTGGGAGATGAAGGAAGTGGCGCCATTTGCAAATCGATCCACCCTTGCGGGTAAAGAATGTGAACCCTCAAAGAGAACTGCTGGGGTTTGGCTTGACCAATACAGACGGTGAGGCTGTTTTTCATGAAATACAGAGGACAGAACAGGTTTTGGGGAAGAGGAAATAAAAGTTTATGAACAATGACAGCTATGGTAAACTGAATACCGTGTACTTGGCATTTGCTTATAGAATCTCCTAGGAGATTCTACAGGAGGCTTCCTGTAATAAACCTCCTGTAACTTACCAATTACACTAGGAATTCTTGCATTTCCATTTTCCAAATGAGAAGAGTTTTGGAAAGCAACTTCTGAAGGTCAGGCCAGGCCAGGAATTCAAACCCAAGGCTGCCTTCTCTTACCTGTAAAGACCTTATAGTAGCTTTATAAATAAATCTTTAGAAATAACAGAACTAAAAAAAAATGATAGGACTTTCCAACAGCATTGCATAAATATTTTTGAATCTTTCAACAACTTCCAACCCCTTGGATAAAATTATTGGAGAATTTTTTAAATACCCAAACTATGGTCAAAAATAAATACAATACATGAGAAGTTTATATGAATGTCCTTAGTTGTCAATAACTGTATTAGGCAACTTTCTTATCACTGGTACCAAATACCCAACACTCACAATTTAAAGGAGGAGAGGCTTATTTTGGCCTGTGATTTCAGTGGGTCCAGTCCATGGTAGGCTGGCTCCAAGGTAGCAAGGCATAGCAGACAAAAGGTGCTCACCTCATGGTGACCAGGCAGCAGAGAGACAGAAAGAGACAAAGAGACAGAGAGAGACAGAGAGCGCACTGGACAAGAGCACACCCTACTTGGTCATACTGCAGTGAGTACTCTCCAACCAGGCCCCACCTCCTAACAGCTACTGAACTCATCAATAGGTAAATAGGTAATCCACTGATGAGCATAGCAACCCCACAATCCAGTCACATTCCACATACATAAGACTTTGGGGGGATTTTTGATCTAAACCATGACAGTAGTCAAGATGTCCATTAAATACAGGACACCAGTGAAGACATGCAGTACCTTTCAGGAGCTTAGAACTGGGTCCTTAACATGCTGGGTCCATCTCTTTTTCCTTCCAAGGTGGTTTTCCAATCCACCCTCCATGACCTCACCATTACCCTCTGATTTCTAGACTTTGTTCACTTCCTCCAAGTCCCCTGCTCATTTAAACCAGGATTCTCACTCTTTTGTCACCTTACTTACTGACTTTTACTCTTATCAACCACCATCTCCTCCAGGAAGCCCTCCCAGACTCTCCATTCAGTTCTTTGTTTCATGTCTCTCAGCATCGCATTCCTCTTCTTAAGAGGTTTAGTTGTAACTCCTACTCTGCACCCCTCTCTATGGAGGGAAGGGTTGGGGGGCTGCTGCATGTGCTTTTGTTCAGCATAGAACCCCAGGTCTTAGCTCAGAGCTGGGTCTTAGCAGGACCCTGTCAATTGGCCAGTTGAATGAACCATACCTTGGTACCATTTTGAATTTGCCTGCTCTTGCTTGAGTCCTCTGGTGATGTGGCTAGCTAAATCAATCAGACATCAGAGCTCTATCCAGCACTCCTGTCTGTGAGAGCCATGTAAGTATCATCTTACCAGACACTTCCTCCCATTCTCTAGCTTCAGTGTTCCAGCCAGAGCCAAGATGGCAGCCAGGGCTGGAAAAGAGGCAGCAGAGAAGCATGGTGGGAAGTCAAAGGAAAGAAAGTAGAAGGTCCTTGGGTTGCTGTGGCACAGGGAGGGTCCTGGGCATGGTGGTGCATGGAATCCTGGGCCAGCTTATCTCTGTTACCTGGAAACAGAGGCTCAGACTCCAGCAGCTCTGCCAGGGTGCAGTTCCCACGAGGGAAGTGCAGACTTCAATAAAGGCCCTTTCTTGGCCTCCCAGGCTCTCTCGATCCCTTCAGAAGGCTTCATTTGGAAGCCCAGGCTGAGGCTGAGTGGAACGAGAATCTCTGTTGTCCAAATATTTGTACATGGAGCTCTTTTTCCAAACAAAACAGAACCAGATGCCACCAGCTCAGTAGAGGCCAGACCTTGGCACCGGGAAGGAGGCAGAGGCTGGGAGGCTACACGTTACAGGCAGGACAGGTGGAGTCAGCCAGAGATTGCAGCCTCGGTCCTGGACCTCTGGCTGTTGGTTAGATAATCTCTCTTTTTATTTATTTATTTTTTCAGTACTGAAATTTGAGCTCAGGGCCTTTGTACTATGCTATCTCCAGGACTTTTTATTTTTCATTTTGAGATAAGATCTTGCTAATTTTGCTAAGGCGCTCAGGTTGGGCTTAACACATTCACGACAGAGCTGTAATTATCGGTATGAATGCATTATCTTCCCATTGGCTTGTACCACTGGGGGTGCTTACATGACTGTCCCACTGGGTGACTTGTACCACCCTGGTACAAATGAATCCAGTCATCTTTATTGGTCTTTTTACTAATAAAATTAATGAGATGGACTGAATCTAGTTAGCTGCTTGAATTTGAATAATTGCCCAATATAAATATTAATACTATTCATATCAATTAAAATTATTCCAATGGTCAACACATTGATTTATTTCATTAAATTAAAAGGAAAACATTCATTTGATGGAAGCTTATTTCTTTCAAAGATCGGCAAGAAATGCATGCAAGCGATGTAGAGAATGTTATGAAGAATTGTCTGGAAAAAATGGGAGCAAGTTGATATGATGGTTTGTACATTCTGCACAAATGAGCTGCCTTATGTTTTAGAGAAATTCATGAGTGTGAGTAACATTTGCCATCCAGGGACACGCTCTGGGGGAAGTGCTGCAGGAGGAGAGATGCTGAAGTCCTGCTACAGCTGCTTCCTGTAGCCTGGGTCTCAGTCCCTCCCTCCACCACGCATCATGGTGGCCTGGGCCTCCCTACCCCCGTGGTACCTTCTGGTGTGCCTGACCGGAGAAACTGGGGCAGGACACCTGACCCAGGCCATGGGACCAGGATACGGCCCACTTGACAAGCTGTGGGGAAGCTTCTGGGGTCCTACCCTCTCCTTCAAGGCTTGTGGGGAGTCAAAGGAAGAACAGAGCCTGCAGGGATTTCTAGAACAGGGTCTTCCTTATGCTTTCAAATTGTTCTATGAAATTTTCCTCCAAGAGCAGTTTGTAATTATTCAGGCACCCTCTGCTCTAACCTTCTAAATTTAATTTTTGTAGGTTTACATTAAAAAAACTTTTAGTATTTGCTTTGCATTCTTAGAAAAACAACACATAGGTATAGATGATATTGATATAGAGGAATTTTAAGAAAGATAGCATATAGAGGGAAGTAAAGAAAATTGTCCATATGCAAATTAGGGCAGGCTACCTACAGTTAATAAATAACTCTCAAATTTCAGTAGCTTAACACAACAGATTATTTTTTGTGCTTGGTGAAGTCTAAGGCTGGAGACATTGCTAAAACATAGAGCACTTTGCCTAGCATGGTTTCAGTCCACAGCACCACACATGCATGTGTGCGTACACATCCATCCATACACACAAAATCCTTGTATCTCATGCGTAGGTTCCTGGTGCTTTGTTCACAACCAGTTGGTAGGAAAAAAAGACAATGAAAGTTATGCAGCCCAATATATTTTAGACTTATTTTTCCTCATATTCCATTTGGGTGATAGTCAGCTTTCCACAGCTGTGAAAAAATACTTGAGAAAATCAAATTGAAAGAGGAAAGATTTATTTTGTCTCATGGTTTGAGAGGTTTCAGTCCATGGTCACTGGCTCCATTGCCTCTGGGCCCGTGGTGAGGCAGAAACATCACAGCAGGCAGGTATGGCTGAAGAGCTACATATTGTGTGGCAGACAAGACAGAAGGGGGAGAAGGGACCAGAGATGAGATCAGTCCTAAGGGCATGACTCGGGACCCATTCCCTTTAGTTAGGTCCTACCTTCTAATTTCCCATCACTTCCCAACAACCCAACAAATTATGAACCCATAAATGGAATAAGCTTTCAACATATGAGCCATTGGCATAAGTTTTATATCCAAACCTTAACAGTTAGCTAGAATTCAGAATTCATGGCCATAGCTAGCTGCAAGAGAGGCTAATACATGACATCTAACCATGTTGGGGAAGAGGAGGTATGGGTTCTGGTGAATGAACTGCAGTATCTGTAATACTTCAACTGTATTACCCTGAGAGAAATGCTACTCAAAGTTTGAACGATCTCTTCCCATTTCTTTTTCTGTGTCACATACATATTACATGATAAAGTGTTTGGCTGGCCCTGTTCCTGGGAGGTCACCTCAGCTGCTTGGAAGTGATAGCAACAGTTCTGGTATTCATGGGGTGGTCCTTTGGACCACACTTGGTAGTTTATGCTAATGAGGTGGCTCATGGCTGTCCCCTGGTAGTTTACGGTAGCTAATAGGATGACCCAGGTAGGGGCTGGCCATGTTACAGAGACCGACCGTAAGATTTACATGATTGGAGGATTGAGACTTTGAGTTACCAATCATCAACCCAGCCTCTGGGGAAGGGAGAGGCTTGGAGATGAAGTGTAACCACATGGCCGTGATTCAATCAGTCAAACTATGTCATTAATAGAAACCTTGGACACTAAAGCTCTAGTGAGGTCCCCTTGTTGGTCACACTCTCTGGGTGTTGTTGTACATGGTATTAGAAGGGTGATGTCTTCCTAGGGATGATAGGAAGTTTGCATTCACCCTGTGCATCTCTTCCATTCATATCCTGTTGCTACATTAAAGCTGAGATCATGACGGTGCCCTCTAGCATTCCGTGCAGCTTCCTGGAGAACTGTGGCACATGAGAGATACGAGGGGTCCTGGAAGTGGGTTCACCGAGACCCTTTGCCAGTGGCAATTTATACAGCAAAGTCACACCATGGATGCAAGATGAGTCAAACTGCCGTCAACCCGTAGGGTTACAAGTACAGCCGCTTAGCTATATCGGCCCAATAGGGAGTCGGGCACGCAGGGTACATGGAAAGAACAAAGGCATTTTGGGGAAGGGATGGGCCCAGATGCTCTGGTCATCCACCCAGGGGACTAACTGATGCCTCTCTGGACTTCCTGGACCACGTGGTCCTAATTACAATGTAATTCCAAGTTGCTGCTCATCCTTAGTTTGGGAAGGGGTGTAGGTCTGACCGTTACACCTCTATCTTGAGACCTGGTGTTCTTCAAATGCCCCTTCAGTCACAGTCCTTAGGTGGTTATTTTTCTGCTGACTTCCTTGACAGGTGCCACTCTCTTTCTGGCTGCATACTGATCTATCTCACTCAGCTGCCTGTAATAGGGGCGGGGCTGACTGTGATGCACGGGGTAGAGGATGACCGAAGGAGCCCCGAGAGGCACGCCGAGGGAAAGATGTCACTCTCCCATCAGATGTTCTTTCCTTTGAAGCTCTTCCGTTTCCCAGAGTTCCTTCTGAAGATGCCGGTCATTCTGGGGTGGGAGCTCCCCAAGTTATTGCAATGAGTACATTAGTATCGCCCGGCTTCCAGCACTTTTGATGGAGAACAGAAGCTCAGTACAGGGGCCCTGGATGCGCAAGGCTCTCTGCAAGGCTATGAGCACACACCAGCTTCCTTGTCCATCTGCTTCAGAGCCTCAGTTTCCTCATTTGCAAAACAGGATGGACGCTAACACCTGCTGCGAAACCCTGAAGTGGCCTAAATCCTTAGATCTGCACTCTGACTGTGAGATGCCCAACCTCAGGGAGGCACAGAGAAACCTAAAGCCACCCTCTCGTCTCTCCGGGCCAGAAGGAGTTGCGGCTCTGAACAGCCAGCTTTGTCTGTCCGGGACTCCTGGCCTGCTGTGTCCAGGGGCTTGGGGACCGCAGAGTCACAGAAGCCCTGTCATCCTAGTGGGGGGTCTGCGTTCTTTCTCATCCTTGGCATCTGGAAACTCATCCCACCGCTGCAGTTTTTTCTACTTAGGAAACAACAAAGCAGATACCTCTCCTGGGAGGACAGCGCGCTCCGCCCCCAGCAGGCTCCACTAGGGGAGGCTTCCCGCCCCTTCCCCTGTCGCCATGACTTGCTGCCCCTGCTTCTTTCCCTCCTGCCCCCGTTGGTGGCCCGGCAGCATGGCGGTCCGTGGAATGCTCCACAGAGCGCCTCGGAACAGACAGACAGTGCCTGGGCCGGGCTGTCACATCATCGGCGCCTCTGCTGGGCTCGGATGCACTGATGCAACCTCTGGCCGTTTGGCGCTGCTTTGGGGGCCAAGTTTTCCAGGTGGCCCCTACAGGGCTCTGCTGCCCTGGGCGCCAGGCTGCTGCTGCACAGGGAAGGATGCTCGAAGCCCAGAGGTGAGGAGGGGGTGGCAGAGTGGCAGGGATGAGGACTGAGGCCATCGTCCCAGACTTAGGGAGACTGGAAGCCTCTAGCTTTGGCTCCCGCTGCAGGAAGCCACTGCCCCATGGCAAATCCCACAAAGGCAGCCAAGGTCTTGTCTGGACAGTGGAAGGCACCTTGACCATCTGCTCCTGGCTTCTCACGGCTGCAGACCAACCTGGACAGCCTCCAGCCCCACGTCGGACACCTCGGGTCTCTCCACCCCCAGGAATGCATCTTTGCTGTAGAAAAGGTAAAATGTCAATAAGAAAAAAGAAAACACCTTTAACTTACCATTTACAGAAAAGCCGGGGCCGGCAAGGTTTCCTGCTGCATTTCCTGCCAGCAATATGAACATACACAGGATATAGGACAGGGCGATTCAAACTGCGGTCTGCATCTTGCACAGAGAGACGACCACGGAAGCCACCTGGAAACTTCTGCGGCAGTTTGTCATTGCCGTGGCTTTTTTGCTTATTCCTTTACGACAGTTTAAAATTTGCAACAGGTTGCAAGGAGCATAGTGGTGGCTCAGCCTAACGAGTTCGGGAGTGATTAGAAAGAAATGATCCCCGCTCACATTAGAAAGAAATGATCACCACGTCGTAGTTCCCAACCTGCTCCACAGCCAGCTTGGCACTTGCTATGTGGCGTCCTGGTTAGTGGCTGCCTGTCTTCGTGGCTTGTGGGTGCTGAGGTTGTGTTTACCCATCCTGTACCTGCAGGTTAAGATGGTTTTCTGTGCTCTGCATACTAAGCAACAGTTGGTGAGTGTCCTTGTCTTTTCTTTCTAGACATCTGTGTCCCTCTATGTCTGCTCCTCGATCAAAGGATGCAGAGCTGTTCAGGGTTTTGGACGCTGTTCAGGGTTTTGGACACTGTTCAGGGTTGTAAAGGGGAACCAAGCCAGTTCATGCTCCGCCAGCAAGTTGAGAGCCTCGGTGTTTACTGCGGGCTTTATTTTAGGGGTGCTTCACCTCATCCTCAGGAAGGCCTTCCAGAGATTTAGTGATCATGTTGGGGTCCCCTTTCCAAGATCCTTCCCCACTTCCTCCAGCCACTTCTCATAGGAATCCTACAGAGCAGGGGCAGAGGAAGCCTAGCATGCTCACTGCTCCTCCTAGGAGCTCGGAACACCGCAGGATGCTGACAGCTCCTTACTACACCAAAGGATTTATAATCAAATCACTTTGGGAATCAGTAAGTCAAACAAATCCTCACTGTGGGACTTCTTGGAGCATTTAATCTGCTAATATGCATTTTTTTCTTTCCAGGAAGAGCCTAGAGGAAGCAAAGTGTCCCAAACTTGTTTGACAGGGGACTCTCGAATGCAGGACAAGGAATTCCCGGTCTGTGGAGCTCTCTTTCTCAGCACAGTGCCATTCAACTTTTTAAATCCCAAGAAACACTTTCTTTAGATTATGTTCTGAGAAATTGCAATTTGTACAAAAGAGATCAGAGCAGGGGTGAGATGACACAGGCCCCTGGCGATTCTCTGTCCTTCTCAGCAAGGCTTCCAGGGAGAGATCTGAGGACTCTCAGGGAACACAGTGGCCCCAGCCTTGTGTCTTCTCTGACTAAGAGTAAGCTGCAGGCTCAGCCGAGGGGGAGGAAGACGCTCTGCATGATTAGAATCATTCCCTGCCTGAGCAGTGTGGGTCAGGCCCTTGGCTGGGTGAGGGCTGCAGCTACCAATACGATGCATTCCTCAGTGTCCAAGCAGCTCAGGTTTGGTGGGTAAGATGCACACAGATGCATGCAGAGAGAATGACAAACACACAGAGGTCCATCATAAGGACAAGAGGCGCAGTGGACGCTTGCTTTTGCCTACCACGCATCCTTTCCCTACACCACCCTGGCTGGACACCTGTAGTAGCTCTGTGACCCCTGTTGGCTGACCCCGTACCTTCTTCTGGCATCAGTGACTGGGCTGGGACAGCCCAGGCTCCTAACCTGGCCAATCAGCTTCATTCCCTGAAACTCTAGGGAGAGGTTCTCTTTCATGTGGGGACCACATATTTGGGGGAGCAGGAGGGGCAGCTGACTGGGATTGCATTCCTTCTCCCCTCGCCCCCCTGGTGATGCAGAGCTTCCCCATCTATAGCAGGAAAGGACAAAGGCGGCCCCCAGAGTGATAAATGCAAGAAGCTGATGCCTCCCCTTCTGGAATCTGTCCAAAGTCTAGATTTCCCAATTCCATGAAGCAACTCATCCTCCCTCAGGTGCCTACACTGTGACCTGAGTCCTGTCATTTGTCATCAAAGACGTCTTGGACCAAATCAAGGGACAGAAGGGGTCAGGGAGGAAGAGGTCCCTTCCAGCTGGAATCACCAGGGAAGACATCTCGGGGATACTGAATTTGAACTTGGCTTGCGAGGGCGGAAACCCTCCAGACAGGGGTGAGAGATTATAGAGGAACTGTGCAGTCGGAAAAGACGAGAGGAGTGGGTTTATGACAGCTGGACTGGAGGACAAGGACATGGTGGGGACAACAGCTTGGGACTATCCTGTTGTTACAGGCAGCAGAGTTAAAAATACAAGCAACGAGGCAGGTCCTTGAAGGAGCCAGTGCAGAAGCCCAGATCACTTACAACTGTGGGGGAGACAGACACCTCCTGCTGTGGGCCAGGCCCCAAGACAAAGAATCAAACAAATGCACCCACAGCCTAAGGACTGATATTCTAAATAGCTCCCTATCACCCTGAGGAAGTCAGGAGTCACCATCCCAGCGCCCTAGGGAAGAGTCACTACTCCCTAAGAATGCCCGCTTTCTCCGCGACTGGCTTCCCCATTTGCCCCCAATTTAATCAATTTTACCTGAACTATTAATCTTATAGGCTAACCATAGTTCTGTCCCTCCTTATGGCCATCTGCCTTGTGAGTTCCCAGTTGTCCACACCTTGAACTCACGTCACCCCAGGATTTGACTCTATAAAAGTCCCTAGAAAAGACAGAGTCCCTGGCAACCCGCTCGGGACCCCTTCTGTCTCTCTTCAGACAGAAGCTTTCTTTCTCCCAATGGATATATTCTACTCTTAACCTCTGTTGTTCCTAAAATTCATTCTTCGATTTTAGAGGACATGAACTCATACTGGACATAGTAGGTTGGGAGTTTCATTCCCCTATGTCATTGTGGGGTGTCACACTGGGGAGACAGGCCCTCCATGCTATGGGGATACCAAGGGGAGCCCCTGCAGGTGTGTGAGCACAGAAGCTGGAGACAGCTGGGGATGCTAAGGGGTCAGAGGTGCTTTAGGGAGACACTCAGTCAGCAGGTGGCGAGTGGGCCATCTGAAAGAAAAGAGAGCAAGCGTACCCCACTGGGCAACTAGGGGCACAGAAAGGCCACCAAAGGGGGGCGCAGATCAAGATAGCAAGGAAGGAAGCTCAGCCCCTGCCTGTGACCCAGACAGAGCAGGGGCTGGGGGAAGGAGAACGCCCCCCACCCAGCCACCAGCTGATTAGGGGAGCTGCATTGTTTGATTGACTTTGCAAGTGTAAAGCTGAGCAGGTGTTTAGAAGACAGCAATAGGCATTATAGTAACTATTGTAGGTTTCCTGCTATCTTATCACTGTTTTGACTCATTTTATTGCTCTGTGTTATTCCCTTTAAAATTAAATTTTTAAAAATTGAAAGAAAAAAAAAAAAGAATTGCTACCAAAGGAACCGAGAAATGTGTCCAGTTTGGGGACAGGAGGGTGGCTAGGATTAGCCATGTTGATGAACAGGCCTGTTATTGGGTCCTCTCAAAACTCATGCATTGAACCCCTAAGCCCTGTGCAGCTGAATTAGAAGGAAGGAAGGAACCCCAGTGAAATGAGGTTAGGGGTGCGGAGCCATGATGCCCATTGGGATGGTGGTTAAGCCGGCGCCTTGGTCTTGGACATCCCAGATTCCAGAACTCTCTTGTTTCAGCTGTCCAAGTCTTTGGTGTTTGGTTGGAGCAGCTCAAGCCAACTAAGACAAGATCACAGAGGGCATGAGGTAGAGACACTCAACAGGCAGGTGGGCTTGAGTAAGTCTTGGCCCAGGCCTCTCTTTTGGGGGACAGAGCTCTGCCTGTACCTGGTGTCAGGTAGCTAGAGGATGAGGTGGGTCCTGGGGAGCCAGCACCCCAGAAGGCAGCCTTGATGAGAAACACATTCCTCTGGGCAGCTGTGATGGAGTCCCCCAAGAAGAGGGTTGGGGGATCCTGGGTCTGGAAACTGGAGAGCCCAGGGAGGCCTTGCAGTCCTGGGGACTGCTGGACCCTCACAGCTGGAAGGGGCCCCTCTCCTGGGGTGGACTCTGCTGTTGTATTGGAAACCAGGGACAGGGACTCCCTCAGAATTCTTTGGATACTCAGTTTAAGCTTGGGAGGCCACCTGACACCCATAAATGCAAACATAAAGGGCATTCGTGTTGTCCAGAAAAGGGGAAGTCGCAATTGGGTTGAGCTCAGGTCTATCATAACACACTTAGCAGCTGTGGGCAACTGCTTAGGCAACTCAGCCTCAGTTTCCTTGTCTGGAAAATGAAGGGGGAGCAATGTGACACACCCAGAAGGCTTCAGGTCAGTCACCATGGACTTGTGCCCCAGCTCTGACACCTACTAACGGGGTCATCTCAGCCCGCTACAGCTCACTTGCTCAGCTACTTCTTGGCATGGATGCTCTGCTGTCCAGAGCGTCATCTCCGCATCATCTTGCTCCTGGGGCCATAATCCTGTTTTGGCCCTGGGCTCCCCCAGATCAACCCCCCTACCGCATCCTTGTGACTGGCTTCCGGGCTCCCAGCAGCACGCCGCCATCTACATGCTTCTCTTGCTTCCCGGTCTCTCCCTGACTGGCCATTGTCACCATCATTTAACCCAGGTGAGGAGCCACTGCCACCGAGCCCTAATCCCTAACTCCCTGCGCTCTAACACAGATCGGTGGTGCTCTGCAGAATGCCAGCTCACCAGGGCCCCCCCCCGCCCTTTTGTATACTCATTTTAGCTAGTGGTTAGGAAGAAAAGGAGCTGCTAGGACTTATTCACACTCTGGTGTGAGTAGCTGCCAGAGTTATAACATTCCAAGAACTATTTGCCTTTTATAAAAGAGAATTTATTCACCCAAATGACTGATGGAATTTCTGGAGCTGGAACAATAGAGTAATAAATTCCAGATTAGTTGGAACCTCTCCAGGATCCTCTTTCCTAAAAATACAGCTAGGTTTTCTTCTTCTCCTACTTTATTGCTTTGCTTTAAAAAAAAAAAAATCTAACACAATGTGATCAAATAGGAAGCACCATCTATGAACATCTCTTAGCAAAAATGTTGATGTTGGATCCAAACAAGTTTTTAAAGTTATCTTCTGATTCATAGGAAATTCAAGCTCTGAGGGGAAAGTTAATGATACCACGAGGAAGCAAATAGGTCAATCAGAAATGTGGGCTCACTGTGGGACCCCTGCCTTTGTCTGCTGTGGGCTGCTGTAACAAAAATCCCATGGACCAAGTGGCTCACGAACGATGAATTTCCAAGGGACAGAAACATTAGGATCATAGCACAGTGACAAAGAGAAGAAAAAGAACAGTGTGAAAGACTGCAACCCAATGAAAGAGGCCAACTTTGTCAGAAGCCTGAATCAAAGAAACAAAATATAAAAAGGCACTTTTCACACAACTGGAGAAACTTGTGAATTGATTATTGGATAATACCAAAGCATTATTGCTGCTCTCGTAAGATGTGACCATGGGATTATGTGGGGCTGGGGGCTTTTTGTTTGTTGGTTTGTTGGCTTGGGGATAGGTTCTTGTTAGGCAGCGCGGGGCACCCTTCAACTTGTGATCCTCCTGTTTCAGCATCCTGAGTTCTAGAATTGCAAGTATGTACCGCCATTCACTCCTGACTAGGCTTAATTTTATAAAAAAACATTTTAAAGAGATATGCAGGAAAGATATGTTGGATTTGAATGATATAAAAATGTCCAGAATTTGCTTTAAAATGGATTGGGTTGGGGAAGGGAAAAGAAAAGAGGAAATAAAGGAAAAGTGAATCCTGCATAGCATAAGGTTGACGGAAGTTGGATCTAAGTAATGGCGGGCAGGGTGGTCTAGATTATTCTTACTGTTTTATGTTTGCCTGAGATTTTTTCATAACAAAAGAAAAAATAGTTCTTTTAATACTTGGGATTGAACCCAGGAGTGCTGAGCCACTAAGCTACGTGCCCAGCTACCCTTTTTTTAATGTTTGTTTTTGACTCTGTCTTGCTAAGATTCCCAGGCCTTGCTGCACAGCCTCCCGAGTGCCAGGGTTTTAGGCACATGCCACCAGGCTCAGCTTCATTAAGATATTTTTAAGGAAGAAAATGTCCTCAGAAGGATGTGCCAGGAGTCTGCAAGTCTGCCATGCTCTGTGGTGTCTGAAGGGTCAGAAGTGTCCACAGCCTGAGGCCAAAGAATCTTCTAGACTCTTTTGTGAGTCAGGTCGGTCATTCTGAAATGGTATTGGAGGGTCCCCTTTGCTTACTGTCACTGTGGTAAATCCCAACGTATGTGCTATGGGAGAAACTTTATGAAGATCAACACCAACAACAGTGTTTTTCTTTGAGCACATGGTGTCAGATCCAGTGTCTAGAATAGACTGGCGATTTCTCAGAGCTCTTCTGCAAGACTGGTGCTACCATAACTCCACTTTACAGCACAGAACATGGGGGCACAAAATATCCCCCCTTGCTGGGTATGGTGGTACACACCTGTAATCCTTCCACTCTGGGAGGCTGAGACAGGAGGAACATGAGTTGGAATCTTGCCTGGCAATTTGGTGATTTAGCAAAAACTTCTGTCAAAATAAAAAAAGGATTGGTGATATAGCTCAGTGCAAAGGCTCTGGGTTCAATTCCCAGTATCAAGAAATAAAAAAATCCCCACTTGACAACAATGAAAACAGGCCAAGAGAGGCCAATCACTCACTCAGGGTCACAGAGTAGTAAGCACAGGGCTGGGGTTGGAGCCCAGAAGAAGGTTTGTGTGTGTGTGTGTGTGTGTGGCAAAATGCACATAGCATAATATTTATCACTGCATCTCTGTGGACTTGGGCAGGTTAGTGGCATTCAGCTCCTTCACAGTATTGCGTAGCTATCACTGCTGTCTGGACCCATGACTTTTCCTCATTCCCAACAAGAGCTCTGGACACATCAGAAAATGCTTCTCCCTTCTCACCTGTCCCCATTCTCCTCTCTCACCCCTGGAGCTGCTGTTTTCCTCCTGCCTTGAGGAGTTTGTCTGGTTTTCATGCACCATACAAAGGAAGCTGTATAGTATCTGTCCTTCAGTACCTGGGTCGTTTCACTCAATGCGTTGTTTCCATGGTTGATCCATGGGGACTCCCATGTCCAAATGCCATTTCTTTGGCTGCTGAACACAACCCATGGTACATTAGTCAGCTTTCCAGTTGCTGGGGCACAATACCTGGCATCTACAATTTAGAAGAGACGCTTAATTTCACTAACAGTTTGCGGGGATTTAGTCCATGGCTAGCAAGCGCCAAGGCAGGAACATCATGACAGAAGGACTTGGTAGAGGAAAGGTGCTCTGTTCATGGAGGCCAGGAAGCAGAGCAGGGGAACAGCACTAGAGCAGAAGGGGTGGGGGACCAGCTGTAGTACCCAAGGTCACACCTCCATGACCCATCTCAACACACTGCTGTGTTGTGCTAATCTACTGGCCATTTCTCAATCCAGTGAAGCTGATATATCACAATTAATTTTCATAGATGGATACGCCACACTGTGTTTATGTCCCCAACCTCCCTGGTTGGGGGAGATTGGTTCCACCTTTTGGCTGCTGTAAACATGGATGGCAACAGTCACACATTTAACCACCAGCCTAAACTCGTTTTATTTATTTATTTATTTATTTTATGAATCAATGAGAAATATTTGGGAGCTGACATCTTATTTAGGACCCTAAGAAGTAGCTACAAAAGAACCTGTGTCAGCTTTCTGTCTCTGGGACAAAATTCTTCAGAAATCAACTTAGAAGGAGGTTAGGTTTACTTTGGCTCATGGTTTTGGAGGTTTCAGTTCATAGCCACGTGGTCCATCATTTTGATCATGGAGTGAGGCAGAGCATCACAGCAGAAGCATATGTCAAACCGGCAGGTCACCACATCATGGCTGGGAAGGGAGGGAGAGGACAGCTTGGGGTCACTTCCTTCCATATCTCAGTGGCCTAACTTCCTTCTACTCAACCCTACCTTCTCAAGTTCCTACCAACTCCCAGCAGCACCTCAGGTTGACCACCATGCCTTCAACCCATGGCCTTTTAATGACATGCAAGCCTGAAGAGACATCACTGTGTTTGCATGGAGATTTGATTCCTCCCTCCCACCTACAGCAATTCCTAGACATGAAACACCCCTCATTCTATGAAAACACGAGCCTGGTTCAACCCTTGGAGGTCTAGCTTCCTACTAAACAAGGCACAACCTTGACCTCTACCCAAATCTTCCCATAACAGTAAACAGACATAAGAATCCACTCTCCTGCACAAACTCCAATTCATCCTTTTTCAGTATTTTGTTTTCAGTGTAATTGCACTATTCTTAAGCACATGAATAATAAATGTTAACCCTAAAGCATTATCCCCACATGTATCAGTGAGTCCTGAATTATACTCTGTTATTTCATTTCCAATTTACCTAAGAAGTACCCAAATTAGTTTTTCTCTTCATTACTCCATTACTGAAATATACCCCCCAAAGTACGCAAAACAATGCATGCGAACCAAATGATAATTCTGAAACTTTGATGTACGTAGTTTAACGTTTGTGTGGAGAGCTACAAATTTCAAGGCATCCAAGGCAGTCGGACTGTGGGTAAGACACGGGAGTCTGTAGTTTTCAAAGAACCTCAGGCAATTTAAAGCCCGGCACAGCTACTGTAGCTTCAAAGACAATGCCCGAGACCATGGAGTCATCAGGAGTCTAAAAATGTTTTTGAGTGACACAATCTACTATTATAAGAGAATCTAGCCCAGAACCTCAAAACCCCAAAACAGATAAAAGTAGAACAGCTTTAGGAAAATTAGGAAGTAGAGCCCAAGGTTAGACCCATGGCCTACTCCTCCCTGGGTACTGGACCACTGCCTGGTGACCTGGCTTGGTGACCTTTGTCACAGGCCCCAGTTAGCAAGGCAGTGATGCCTTTGAAACTCAGGCTTCATACCTGGCTTCCTCCCCCAGGGAAATAAGAATAATAGATTTCTCCCAAGAGCAGAAAAGTAAACTGCTTCTGTGTAATTCCCCATGCTTTTCGGCTTTCCATATTGTTAAGATGTTTTATTCTGCAGTCATAAAATTAAAGCCATTACAGTCACTGCGCTGTTAGACAAAATAGCAAATCACCAATTCTCTATCTCTAGGACTCTTTTATTTCTTCTGTCCATCAAGCGATCTCAGCACGAACATCAGCCAACAAGACGAGGCAGGACTTGAGTTCGGTGGAGGAGCTCGGAGCTCAGCATTTGAATTTAGTACGAGCCGGGGGAAAGTGTGAGGCCAGAGCGGGAACACTGCACCTTAGGAGCCTCGGTTGGCTGCTTTTCGGTTTTGTCTGCTGACAAAAATACACAGCTGTCAAGTTCACAGACCTGAAATGAACCTGGAGAATCCTTTTAATCTGCACTCTGCCTCAAAGTGGGTGTGTATGGGCTGCAGTATGGTCATTCGGCTCATGTGTATGATGTGTGATGATCGAATCAAGGTCACGAGACTTTCTGTTGCCTCTGTATTTCTGTGTTTTAGCTTCCGCTTATGAGTGAGGACGTGGAGTACTGTATTTGTCTCCCTGTCCCCAAGCCCCCGTTCCTTCTCCATCTTTCAGTGCTGGGGCTTGGACCCAAGTCCTCCCACATGCTAGACGAGTGCTCCACCACTGAGCTGCACCCCCAGGCCTAGGCCCCGATTCTTAGCTCTCTCCTTCGAGTTCCCTCAATCTATCCCATTGCAACCCTCCTAAGCTGGCAAGTGCACCACCCAGGGCCCTGTCCACTGCTGTCCACTGCTGTCTACCCTCATCCAGTCAGAACCATCTCCTCCAGCTGGCCTTCCCACCACCCAGAGGAAGAAGCTGCCGCCCCAGACGTGGGCCTGTGGTCTTGGTGTCAAGCAGCCTGTCATCATTTACTGCTGTTTTTCTCCCGGTTAACCAGGAAGGTGCAGACTAGGCGGTTTGCTCTCCCAACCCCCATTCCTAGATGGAGGCCAATAGCGGAGTATTCCAGGCTTATTTAACAGACTACGACACGCACAAGCTTGTGTGACCAGGGCTGAAGCTGAAGTCTCTGCAGCTGGTTCATAGTGGGACCTAGGCTCTGCCAACATTTTTTGGTGAATCTCACATAATAAAAGAAGGAACCCTCTTCTGATGGGTGGTTGCATGAATGGGTCTTTCCTGTCGCCAATAGCAGGAGGCAGAGGTTCCCTTAACATCACAAGGACAAGCACTGATGGGGACCCCTTCTGTGAGCCCCAGTAGCACAGGCCTTTGGGCCTCCTGGAGGGAAGTCCATCTACCTGGGAACCAGCCTGCTCTGGGTGATTCTGGGAAAGCGTGGCTCCCCACATGTGGTCCCCGCTCCAGGGAGGAGGACAATGTCCCAGGGACAGGGAGCGCCTTCTTGTCTTGTGGTTGGGCTATTCTTGTGCCTTGGGATGCTTTTCTCTGTGGTGCTGACAGCTGCCACCCTTCCCCCCTGGGGTGCCAGGCTCCTGTGCCAGGGCTCCAGAGTCCCACATGGTGGGTGGCCAGGGCTTCCACAGCCTCCTGCCCACCTGGGCTCTGGCAGCTAGGCAGGCACGCTAGGGGGACCACGGAGCATGTGGTATCTGGGGCTCCTCTGTGGCATCCCTGGCTTTCTCCTCTTTCCATACAAAAGGTTCCTGCTGGGGTGAGGACAAGGACCCACTTCTAATTGTGGAGCAAAAAGCAAGTCAAGGCCTCTT
>PVLA01014435.1:0-30578 GCA_004027455.1 Hydrochoerus hydrochaeris | reverse complement strand
TTTTTTTTTTTTTGAGGTACTGGGAACTGAAGCCAGGTCCTTGGCACTGAGCTACATCCTTGGTCCTTTTTTTATTTTAAAAAACCCATTCTGAGACAAGGTCTTGCCATATTGCCCAGGCTGGCTTTGAGCTCTCACCCTCTTGCCTCAGCCTGCCCGAGTGCTGGGTTCATAGGTGTGTGTCACCAAGCCTGGCTGTGTGACGTGTTTAAAGCCATCTGGCATCAGAAATAGCGGCCCCTCCCCAGCCTCGGCCGCCAGAGGGTGCTGTGTGAGTGACACCTGGCCAGAGACCCCCAACCAGGTCACATGATGGACAGGACACCCCAGGCCCCGCTCTGGCCAGTGCCTCAGCTGCTGGACAACTCGTGCCACCCCCTGGGAACCCCAGGGACCCTGGCTTCTCTCAGCCTGAGTTCAGGTCCCAGTGCTGTGGCCGGGAAGGCTCCTCTTGAAGCCGTTGGCTCTTGGACACCTGGGTGGCGGGCGCTGGGCATCAGTGCTCCTCTCTCCATCTCTGTGTCTCTGTCTCCACCCCGGCCTTGGGTTGAGTCCCCTTCCTCCGCCCCCCTCTGTGCTGCTGTCCCTGCCTTGTGCAGGACATGGCAGACTCACGATGGCCACTTCCTGTTGTGCCAGCTGGGTGACGCTGACGCGGAAAGTGGAGCCTCGAGGTCTGGAAACACCCATGTCACCCTCAGGTGTCAAACCTGGGAAGAGAGGTCCCGGGTGTCTTTCTCCAGATGTCCCCTGAAAGGGTCAGGGTGACCTCGGAGGCCCGGGTGCTTAAAACTCACATGGTGCCCCTGCCCACCCACGTCCAAGGTCAAGACTCTGGGTCAGCGCCCAGCCGCACTGCCCACACCTGGCCTTGTTTGGTTCCCGGCCATGGGCTCCGAGGCTCAGCTGTCCCCCGTGTCCCCTGCTGCCCCCCTGCAGGTGAAATGCTACCACAAGAAGTACCGCTCAGCCACGCGCGACGTGGTCTTCCGCCTGCAGTTCCACACGGGCTCCGTGCAGGGCCACAGGCTGGTGCTGCGGAAGGAAGAGCTGGACTGTGCCTGCAGCGGTGAGGACAGGCGCCTCCGGGTCCCCTCCCCGCCCTGGGACTGGCCCAGCCCACTGGTGCTGACCTGGGGAAACCTGGCAGTCGGTCGGGGTGGGGAAGCCCTGGGGACAGTGGGTCAGCCCTGCGGGTTGTGGGGACCCGCCTGTTCCATCGCGGTCTCCTTTTCAGATGAGCGCTTCCCGGACTCCGGGAAGGTGGAGCTGGTGTTCTCCGCCACGCCGGAGAAGATCCCAGGTGAGCGCAGGCGGCTGCCGGGTGCCATCGTCCACCTCTGGGCACCCTTGGAAACTTGCGTAACTGAGGGTTTTTTAAACAAAGAGGACGTTGGGCAGCAGGGGAGGAGGCTTGGAGACATGAGGTGCGCAGCTGGGGCTGCCGGGTGGGCGGTGCACAGTTGTCATCGTAGCACTCTGGGAGGCTGAGGCAGGAGGATCCCAGGTTCAAGCTGTACCTTACAGAAAACGAAACAGGGATGGCACGGCAGGCCCCAGGCTGGCCCACTGGGGACAGCAGAGACCTCGTTAGTGTCCCTGTGTCCCGCCCTCCCTGTGCTGGGCAGCGGTGCTACTTGGCTTGCATTGTCTCAGGGTGTCCAAGCCCCGCAGGGTGCCAAGTCTGCATGCAGAGCCTTTTCTCCTTTCTCATCACCACAGTGAAAACCGGCGGTTTTGCAGAACGTGAACCCAGAGCCTGGCCGGCACTGTGCAGGAAGGGCGGTGTCCCCGTCCTGGCCCTTCTGGGGACACTGGGCCATGGGCGAGGAGGGTGGGAGGCTTTGCTTTCACCCTGAGGTTGTGAGCCGGCTGCCTGCCGCCCGGGGCTCCAGGAGGGGGTGCTGGGCGTGGCGGGGACTGACGCCCGCTGTATCCCCTCAGGCTCCGAGCACCTGCGCAACGACCACGGTGTCATCGTGGACTTCAGTACCTCGGATCCGCTCATCCGCTGGGACTCCTACGAGAACCTGGGCGCGGACGGTGAAGGTGGGCGTTTGCAGCCGCGCTCCCCACCCTTCTTATTTTCTGTCGTAAGGCAGGTTCCGGTCAAGTTAACTGAACTGCGCAGGCTGGGTCCAAACTTCAGTCCTCCCGCCTCCGTCTCCTGGAGTGGTGGTGTCACAGGTGTGCCCCGCCGTGCCCAGCGAGGCTTGGTGGATTTAAACGGGCGCTTTTCCCAAGCCATCGTGGGTAGCTGGCTGGCCGGCTGGACGGTGGGATCACATCCGGGAGCCTCGGACTGCGCTCATGTGCTGCCCCCTGCTGCTGGTTGCTCGGGTCGCAGCCGTGGGCCTTGGCTCGTGACCCTGTTTCTGCTTGCTTGTTCGGGGCTGGCTCTGCAGCCGCGTTGCTGGGCTCCTGCCTTGGTGAGTGTCCCCATCTGCCTGGGGAATGCACAGTTCTGGTCTCAGGTGGCCCAAAGGGCAGGGAAGGCCCCTGGCCCATGGTCCTCTGGGGCAGCTCAAAGACACAGACGTCCAAGCCCCTGGGGTCTCCCATGCTTTGCAGTGCATCCTGAGCACCGGAACTGTGTTGAGGGGGTGTCGGGGGTTTTGCCTGCTTGGTTCCCTCCAGATGGAAGAGGTTTTGGGGAGTAGCACCTTGTAGAGCCGGAGGGGCCCTGACCGAGTGTCCCGCAGCACCAGGGTCCCCTTGGCTCGTGCTGGGGAGCTATGTCCTTGTGCCTGGCCTGGGGGTGACATTGAACTCAAGATTCAAAGGGACATTGGATGCCCCAGGGATCGGGGCGGGGCCCTGAACTCGAGGGTGTGAAGGTGCAGGTGTTACAAAAGCAGGGATCGGTGCCAGGGCCACCTCCCGCCAGATCCCACCACCCAGAGGTCACCCTGGGAGCCCAGCCACTGTCATCATGGCCTCCAGGGTCACTTCCCAGAGCTACAGTGCAGCCAGCAGTACAGCCAGGGGTTCAGAACTCAGGAGGGAAGACCTTCCAGTCCCTCTGTGTCTCTGCTCTCCTCTCTCTAGCAGTACTGGTGCTTGAGCCCAGTGGCTTTACTCTGAGCTACATCCTGAGCTTGTGTACTTTGTATTTTGAGCCAGGGTCTCTCTGAGTTGCCCTGGATGGGCTCAGACCTGGCAGTCCTCCTGCCTCAGCCTCTCAGAGTGCTGGATTGACAGGTGTACTCCACTAAACCTGGTTTGTTATGGAGATGGCGCAGCCAGGTGGCTGAGACAGCAGGAACTGGAGTTGGGAAGTCCCAGGTAGACTGGGTTCTGGTGTTCTGTGTTCCGTGCTCTTGTCTTAATCACTCCCCCTTGCTGGCCAGAGCACCCAGCATGCACCGCTTCCCAGGGGAGAGGCCGATTTGGGCTCCATGTTGCGCAGGGTTGGCTGGCTGCAAGGCAGAGGGCAGTGGGCAGGGGAGAGCTGGCTGCTCAGGCCTCAGTGTCCAGGAAGCAGAGAGAAGGGAGGAGCCAGGGACCAGAACCCAGTCTTCCGGGTCACACCCCATGACACCTCCAGCCGGCCCCTCTTCCAACACCCCCAGGGATGAAACCACTGATGGGGACCTTGCCCTGTGCCCACAACACCTTCCACACACAGGAGGCTCGGTGGCCACCACGTCTACACCCCCACAGCCCCTCGCCTGGGTCTGGTGGCCTTCTTTCTTGCCGTGTGCTTGCAGGGCAGAAAGGGGGTACGGAGAGCTGTGGGGTCCCTTTCACAGGGGCACCAACCCAATGGCACCTCCTGGGGCTCCAGTCCTGATGCTGCCCCAGCACTCAGGTTTCAGCCAAGCGGCAGGGAGGGACCAGGTGTCCACACTGGAGCAGAGCTGCTGGCGGATGTGCTGAATGAGCAATCAGAGAAGCAGGTTGAACTTCAGTGCTCCTGGGCCTGTGTGTTTCCGGCCCGTGGACGTGAGCAGTGACACTCTGTGGGGTGATCTCACATGGTAGCCGCCTAGCCGGGAGACCCCCATGCAAGGGGAGTTTCCTCCTGGGCACCCAGGGGCGAGGCTGGCTTCTGCCGAGACCCTGTCCTGGTCAGGGCTGCAGTCCCTGGATGAAGCCGTGGCCCTGGTGCCCACGCTTTTGATTTTGAGGCAGGATCTTGCTAAGTTGCCCAGGCTGGGCTTGAACTTGCAGCCCTCTTGCCTCAGTCTCCCACAGTGCTGGGATGGCTCCTGGCTCCGAGCTCCGCTTTCCTTGTGCTGCATCTGGCCCTCTCCCTCTTCCTGTGCTCAGCAGCTCGACTCTGCCTCCCCTTGCCCCTCGCTGCCAGCCCAGGGAGCGTTCCTTCTGCGCAGCCTTGGTACAGCTGGACGCATGTTGCCTGGACACTCTCTATTGCGTGGCCTGTTCTAATCGGATGGTGTCCCAAAGTCTGTGAGTGTCCCCATTGTTGTACATGCAATTAGTCAGCTTTATGCTGTGACGAGTTGTGTGCAGCCATCTGCTGTGGCCACCTGTCCTGCTTCCAGGATCCTTGGGTGCTCAAGTCTCTTTAGAAAAGAGTGTAGTATTTGCGTATGGGTCCCCTTTTCCTCTTTAACTTCAGTCATCTCTGCATTCCTTATACCTGATAGCACTCACCTCTTGATTTCTTCTTTTATGTGTTTTGAGGCAGAATCTTGATACGTAGCCCACGCTACCCTCCTGCCTCAGCTTCCTGAGTGCTGGGATTACAGGTGTACACCACCACACTTGGCCTTGATTTCCTAAAGTATCATCAGTGTGAATGCTTTGTAAGTAGTTGTATTGCTAAGGAACTAATGAGAAGAAAAGTCTACGTGCACATTTTATTTTGGTTTGGTTTGGTTTTTTTGAGATAGGGATTTGCAACAGGTGAGACTTGGGCTGTGCCTCACCCAGCAGGGCAGGGCCGAGTGGGGCATGTTCTACGCCAGACAGCCACGTGCCAGGTCTGCAGAGGTGGCTGCAGACTCCAGCTGCAGGCTGAGGGTGGTGGTTTGTCTGTACTGTCAAGCTGCTTGGCTGGAGAGATTAGGAAAGTACATTTCTGGTGTGACTAGGAGGGGCATGACCTTGGGGACACTGTCTAGTCCTTGGTGCCTTCGTTTCTTCCCGTGTTCTGCTTCCTGGCCACCATGACCTAAGCGGTGTTTCCTCCACAGTGCCTCCCGCCACCGTATTCCTGCCCTGGAGGCCTCTGGCCATGAACCGTATCCCCTGAAACTGTGAGCCGCCACAGGCCCGTCTTCCTGTAGCTTGTGGGTGATGGGTGTTGTGTTCCAGCCACAGGAAAGCTGGCCAGGTCAGGGGAGACTATACTGGTGGCTGATCTGGAAGTGTCACACTGAGCCCGGTTGATGGTGCAGGTCCAGGAATTGAGAAGGACCGAGCAGCCTGAGGCTGTCCTGCAGGCCTCTGAGTCTGGAGAGCAGGGCCAGTTCATTGTCCACTGGGAGGGTGTGGGGACAGGACATGCAGCCCAGAGGTGTGTCCCCAGGGGCCCCTTTCTCCTGCTAGATCCCACGTGGCTCGTTACCTGCCTGGCTCAGTAGCTGTGTGAGCTGTTGAAGAGCTAATCCCTGGATGGGCACCAGCTCCCAGTAAGCCCACCTTTGACCATGTGCGCCTTTTGGGGGACACTTTGGACTCAAACCATGACCCCAGCCAAGAACTAGATGCAGCCAGCTCCCAGGGGTGGTGGTGGCAGCTTCAGCCACTCTAATGACAGCCATGAAGAGAGAAGCACTAGGTTCACAGGAAGGCAGGATGCGAGGGCCATACAGGACCAGCCAGGGTGGACGGAGGCTTCGTGCCCACTCCTCTGGTGGCCTTTGTAAACATCCGTGGTGTCCAGCCTCCCAGCACAGATGGTGGGGGGTAGCTGCTCTCCCCCTCACAGGAAGGAGCAGTCCTGGTGCTCCGTGCCCTCTGCTCTGGACACCATGCCGACCCCGGATGGCTAAGTTTGGTCAGGAAGCACTGGCCACAGCACACAAAGTTGGTCACAGTTGTGTGTACCGAACTGCGACCCACTGGGTGAGGCCAGTTTCAGAGCTGTTCTCCCTGGAAACTGGGGTTTTCAGGTTATAAAAAGTGAAGCAAGTTGCTTTGAGAATTCAGCAGGAGGAAGAGGTGCTAGGAGCCCACGGGTGGGCCTGGCCGTACTCTTGTTCTCTGTGGGCTGCTGCCCATTCCTCATGGGGTAGAGGGGCTGCTGCTGCACTGCATCCTCAGATGCTTCCTCTTCCCACCAGGTCTGGCCATGATGGAGACTCACTGACTGGTTTTACTCTGCACCAGACAGAGGAAGATGCCTTTAGATTGTGTTCCTTTTGACTTACACCAGAGAGAGATTCTCCAAAGAATGGACTGGAATTGCACTGGTGTGAGCATATACATAGTAAGGTAGAATCTTTTCAAAAGGTTCAGGCAAGAAGAAGTTTTAAAAGCAATAAAGCAGTGTGGTGGTAAGTGCCTATAATCTCAGCACTCAGGAGGCTGAGGCAGGAGGATCTCTGCAAATTTGAGGCCAGCTTGGGCTACATAGTGAACTCAAAGCCAGCTTGAACTGCATAGCGAAACCCTGTCTCAAAGGAACCCTAAGTAGTAAATAAATAAAATCAGTAAAGTAGATGACATAAGACATTTTGAAGCTGTGATGCTTGGCTGTAATGACCCACCATGAGCTGGCGGGAGTCTGCAGTTGAATAGAGTAGCTGGACAGACATCCCTGCAGAAGGACATCTGGTATCGGGCCGTGGTGGCCTTTGTGTGTGACCATGGGTGTCTTGGGTGACTGCAGTATCAGTTGGTAGTGTGTGAGAACCTTCCCTTGCCAGCCTCCCTGCTGCAGTCATTGATTCGGGGTGCAGCTTAGCACAGGTGACTCCTTTTGGTTCTGGTGGCTCTCATGTGCCCAGACCCCTCTTCTGTTCTCTGCTGAGACGGTTCCAGGGAAACTCGGCTCTCGGGATGACCTCAGGCTGTGTTGAATGGTGACAGGCCACGTGAGTGCCACTCCCGGTGATCCCTGTAGGCTGAGAGCCACTGTCCCTTAGAGTCACCCAGTGACCAAGCAGCAAATCCTCCTGCCTGACACCTTGGCAGGGTCCCTAGTGTGATACCATATGGCAGGTGGGTCAGGGACAGCACCTGAGAGGGCCAACGTGTGTCCTGAGCCTTAATGGGGGTGGGTGGGAACATCTTAGTTATGTTCCTCATTACTGGTACAAAATGCCTGACACAGCTCGAGGAGGAGGGGTTTATTTTGACTCTGGTCGCAGGAGTTTCCGTCCCTGCATGGTGGGCTGGAGGCAGAGGATCATGCGGAAGGGTCTGGGTGGAGCAGAGCTGCTCGCTTCATGGTTCATAGGAAGCAGAGAGAAGCCAGGAGCCAGGGAGGGAGGGAAGCCCTTCCGGGTCAAACCCAGTGACCTCTTGCCACCAGGCCCCGCCTCCTAACTGTTCCCTGTCCAATCGCCTTCCCAGGACTCTACCTCTGAGTCCTTGGGGTGTCGTCCGGGTAGAGTGGCGGTGGTAGGTGGTGGTGGAGGTGTTGTTGTTCTGTAGATGTGGACGGGACGGGTCAGTGGTGCTGTGAGTTCCCAGGCCGCACGCTGTGCTCTCACAAAGATGCCTCGGTCGTGGACCCGGTGCCGTCAGACTGCAGCTCGTCCCGTTCACCGCTTCACCAGGGGCCAGCGGCCAAGGCGCTGACCGACGCAGGAGCTGACCTGAGTCCTCCCCTGCATCCAGGAGGAATCGGGACAGTGCCCTGGGAGCTGCTCCGTGTCCTCAGTGTCCTTTTGGATGGGTCTGCAGGAGGGACAGGATTTGGCTGTTGTACTCAGGGTTTGCGGGGAAAGCAGTTTAATACAGGACACCAATGTATAGAATTATTTTATAATAGTCACCCAAAGAGTCAAGAACAAAAAGTGCAGGAAATCTGTCCACACGCTGGAGACCCCAAAGAATCTAGCTGAGGGCCCGGAACCCACGGCAGTGTCTCACTGAGTCCACACCAGGGGTCTGTGCTGGGAAGGGCCCAAGGTCAGCGGGAGCTGGAAAGTCTGAGCCAGCAGCTGAGGGATCTGCTCTGGAGCCAGGAAGCAAGCGACGCTCCAGGACCAGAGCTCCCCCTAAAAGCACTGCAGCCACCCTCAGTGACAGCAGGGTCCCCAGCTCCTCTGACAATGACGATGATGTCCGAGGTCATGTCAGGAAACCAAGCTCAAAGTAAGAGCCAAAGTGAACCACAGCCACCCTCAGCCACAAGGTCCGAGCTCCTCCCACCATGAGAAAGAACAGCCGAGTTCCCTCAGGAGAGAAGCGCAGCAGCAGCGCCCCCTGCAGTTCACCTGTGCTGCCCGCAGCGGTCCTCACTCGGCCTCCCAGATGCAGCTCCACTGGGTGTGACAATTGACCGCCAGTTGTCCAAGCACCATGGTGGCGCTGGGCAGGCCCTGGGTTCAGGGTGTCACTGGTGGCCACGCCCACCGCGCCCACACACAAGCACTGACTCTGCTGCCCTGTGTTCTGACTTTTGGACCCTGGTGCCTGCTGGGCAGATGGCTGCGGCCCTGCTGGGTTCCTGGGCCCACACACGGCGCTGGGGCCCTGCTGTGTCCCCATCCACGTGTTATGGGGTTCGGGTGGAAGCTGGGGTCCCCTCATCTCCTCCCCTGCAGCTCTGCCCACACCCAGACCCACACTCTCCCAGGTGCCCACCGCTGGTCCACTGTGGGCAGCACACATTGGCAGCGTGACAATGCCCACCCGGGTCCCTGGGGGAGAGGCATGTCCCCCTAGGAGCTTGATGACCCTCTGCAGAGCCTGTGGTCACCTCAAGTTTCTGCCACTTCCAGTTGAAAGAGCGGGCTGGGGCTGGGGGTAAAGAAAGCCGGTGCCCTCTGCCTACCCCGTCTCCTTTCAGGCTTGGGAAAGTGCCCAGGAGGCCTTTCAGGTCCTGCATATGGGCCTGTGTTACACACTGACTCCTTTGGAAGGGGGCGCTGAACAGGAACTACATGTGACTGTGCTCCCTGCCATCCCAGCACTTGGGAGGCTGAGGCAGGAGGATCACAAGTTTGAGTCCAGCCTGGGCACCTAATGCTTTAATGAGACTCTATTTTAAAATAGGATAGGGTAGGGTGTGGTGGCGCATGCCTGTCACCTCAGCACTCGGTCACCTCAGCTGAGGCAGGAGGATGGCCAAGGGTAGAATTCAAGGTCAGCCTGGGCTACTTAGTCTAAGGCCAGCCTGACCTACACAGCGAGGCCCTGTCTCAAAAAATAAATGTGATGGAGATACAGCTCAGCTCAGTGTGGAGGTCATGCATACACAGGTTCAGTCCCCAGTGCTGCAAAGAAAGAAAGAAGAAGCAAAGCGAGGAGCTAGTGACATGGGGAGGGGAAGGTCGTGGGCCCATGAGGGCAGAGGGAGGTGTTGTGAGAAGGCGCAGCCAGGAGCAGCCCTGTGATGCGGGTCCTTCTGTCGCCATGGTAACAGGCGTCCCATGCCCAGGGCCGCGCTCCTGCCCACCTCTCGGCCGCACGCAGGCCTCTGTGCTGCAGAGTGCCCTGCCCTGCACTGCTCCATCCCTTGCGGAGGTTTCTCCTGCTGCTGGTGACCAGTGCAATCTTGGGGTCCCGGTATTTCTGGGGTCCGCAGCTTTCAAGCTCTCCTTCCGCAGCTGTGGGATTCCGGCTTACAGTAAGGAGTGGCCTGCTTCGTCCACCCAGCCCTCCTTTGCCTGTTGCTTTTCTTCCTTTGTGTCCAGCGTGAAAAGCTCTGAGCCCCCAGCAGCCAGTGCAGTGGAGCCACGGCCTGTGTGGTCATCTCTGGCTTCTGTCGTGACCTGTAGAATCTCTGCTGCCCACGTTCTCCCCAGGGCCCCCGGACAGAGGGCATGGAAGTAACCTGGGTCTGCTTCCTTCCTGTTCGAGAACAGAGGGCCTCTGCTGTTCCTTATTGGAATTTTTCTCACACTCAGCGTGGATGGCAGAGGGCGTGCTGTAAGGCATCCGGCTGGACTTTGAAAATCAGAGTCACTTTCGTGGCAGTGTAGGGCAAGCGAGCCGCCAGGATCTCCAGACTCCATGCACCATGGACTCCTTCCTGAGTAGGCGCTGTCTGTCCACCCTGGGCCATCTGCACATAGGTGCGTGTGTGTTGGCCAGAGAAAAGCCATGAGACGCTGACATCCCCTCAAAGCTTTGTTCTTCTTGGGGACCTGCAGGGAGGCCCTGGGTGGGGCCAGGGGTGTGGTTAGAAGAATCGGGGAAGAAAAAGTGAGGGTGCTGGGGTCAGGAGAGGCCAGTGTCCAGGGATGCAGCCAGGCAGGTGTTGCATTTGCAGTCAGGACTGAGGCTTAAATGACAGTGGCCCGGGAGATGACCGGCTGGACAGGGAAAGGACCCAGCACAGTGATCAGCCTTGACTCATCTCTGCCCACAGCCTGGCTGTTTGCAGGGCTCCGGACGGGGTGGACATGGGTGCCCAGGAAGTGTCTGGGACGTGGTGACAGGTCTTTAACGGGACTCTGCACCCTGTCACACTGCAGTCTGTGGGACTTAGTTATGGAAGCTGGACTAATTGAGGATCCGCAGAGGTAACTTCTTGCCTGCGGAAACCTGTGCCTGTTACCAGTGAGGCTGCCCCCGCAGGGCCATGGTGACGCTTGGGGTTGTTGGAGTTGATTGTGGAATTTGGCCAGGATTTCAAAAGCCTCTTTTATTTTATTTTTTCGGTACCGAGGATTGAACCCAGGGCTTCGCACCACGCTGCACCCCAGCCCTTTCTTTAGCCTTTCTTTTGAGACAGGGTGTCTCTAATCCTCTGTGGCCCCTCAGGCTGGCCTGGAATTTTCCCCTGCCCGGCCTCAGGCTGCCACGCCTGTGTGGCCACGTGTGGCCGGGCAGCCGTTCTCCACTTGTGGTGGTGTCACATCCGCGCTCTGCCTGTGGACAGGGAGTGGCACCCCTGGGTGCAGAATGTGGAGGCCTCTGGGAAGAGCGGAAGAGGAAGGGAGGTCCCATCCTTGGGGGGACTCAGTTAACTTTCCACCCTTAGCGCTGGGCTCCGTGCTCTCTTGCTAATCCCCTGCCCTGGACTCGGGCAGCTCTCCTGGGGGTGAAGCCCTTCAGGCAACCCCATGGCCTGTGTGACAGGGTCAGACCTAGAGCCCTGGCCATCTCCTCCCTGTCCTGGCTGAGATGCTGCCTTGAACAGCTCCCGATTGTCACCTGGAGGAACCTGGGGTCGGGTGTTGGCCCTGGTCCACACGGCACATCCTGTGGCCAGCCCGATGGCTCCAGCAGAGGCCTGGCCTGCTGGCCGAATGCTCCTTTCCCTGACAGGTGGGGACACTGGGGCCTGGATGCAGGGTTGGAGAGGGAGGAGACCTGGGCAGGGCTGGCCAGAGTGGCTCTGTGCTGGGAGGGCCCGTGGGTGCCCTGGGGGAAGGGACGGGTTGGAGCAGGGGGTGTAGGGGCAGCCGTGAGCCGGTGGGTGGACCCTGCAATCTGGAGGGGGATGTGCATTGCGCTGGTGGGGTAGGTGGTCCAGATGGTGCAGCAGAGGCCTGGCCAGGGCCTGTCAGACCTTGCCATCTTAGGAAGCACAGAGATAAATACCCGAGCCAGGCAAGGTCAAAGGTGTGGGAGCCAGGAGTAGTGGTACCCACTTACAGTCGCACTATTTGGAAGGCAGAGGCGGGAGGGCTGCAAGTTCAAATCCAGCTTGGGCAATTTAGGAAGCCTGGCCCAGAGCCCACAGGGGTGTGGACAGGTGAGCAGGGGCTGGGGGCGGTGGCCACCAAGGCCCAGGCTTTCAGGGGTCATGCACTTTGGGTGGCTGTGGGGCCCCAGGTCCAGCAGGTGGTGGAGAGGCTTGCACGCTGGCGCCAGAGGTGTGGGCGCAGGAGGAGGACCCGGGCAGGAGTCAGGATGCCCAGGGCGGGTGAGCCTGAGGGTTGGGGGCCGGGCGTGGTGCACTGCCTCCTTCACCCCAGTAGCCGGGGCTCCCCGATTGCCCTGCATGCCCCACTGCAGCCTTCCGCAGGGACAGTGCCTTGGAAGCCACGCACACCCTGGCTGTGCAGGGAGTCGACTCCCTCCTCCGCTGAGTCCTCCGCTCCAGTTTGACACCAGCACCTAGGCGTGGCGTGGTGGGGCCCGGGGCCCACACCGTCCCCTCCCTGCCAAGCCGCCTTCGGCGGAGCTGTGCTCGGGGCTCCCCGAGGCCCGTCCGCTTCCCCTAGGTGCCCCGGGGACCCTTGGCCCTCCCGCAGGTCCTGCGGCCTCTCCCGTATGTTTTCACTGAGATCAACTCTGCGGACATCAGCGCACCCGCTCCCCGCTGGCTGGGCTTCCCAGCTGGGCAGGCCGCCGCTGCCATCTCTCAGGACGTCTCGGTGGCCACGTTCCTCCCCTGTCTTCCTTCTGCGTGGATTTCTCCCCCGGGCCTTGTGTGGCTGGGTTTCCTGAGCCCCTGACTGAGTTTGCAGGCTGTGCCCTCCGCCCTCCTGGTGACGCTGTCCTGTCCCTGCGTGCAGGGGCCATGCTGTGCGTATCTGTCCATCACCCGATGTGTATCTGTGTGACAGCCACTTCTCACCCACATGACGTGGCTGAGGAACATTTTTGTGTCCGTTTGACCTTAGATATCAATACCACTCATCTGTCCCACTTTTTTGTTGGAATCCAAGGCCTTCACGCTGAACTATACCCTCTCCTGCCCCCTCTTCATATGTTTTTATTTTATTTTTCATTTTTAACTTTTTTTTGAGACAGAGTCTTGGTATACAGTTCAGTCCTGTCTTGAATTCACTGTGCAGCCTGGGCTAGCCTCAAACTCTCAGTGATCCTCCTGCCTCAGCCTCCCGAGTGCTGGGATTACAGGCCTGCACCACCCTGCTCACTTCCTAAGTTGCCCCAGCTGGGTTTGAGCTTGCAGTCCTCCCGCCTCAGCCTTCACATGCTGGGATTGTAAGTGGGTACCACCACTCCTGGCTCCCGCATCTTTCACCACTTTTTCAGTTGGTTTCTCTTTGTGAATGTTCTTCTGTCTTGAAGTCCAAATAGGTCTCATGCTAGACATTCTTTATTCCCCTGGCCCCTAGGCCAACTAAGTATCCAGAGATTCTTGGGAAACCCATTCCAGTGACTTAGCACTAGACACAGAGTCCCATGTACACAGTAGCCACACTTTTTTCTTTTTTCTTTTTTTGGTGTTCTATAGCTGTGTAGCTCAGGCAGGCTTTGAACCTGCAGCGATCCTCCTGCCTCAGCCTCTTGAGTGCTGGGATCCTTGGTGCACACTATCACACTTGCCTCTAGAATGCAAGTTTTCAGGGTTGAAAGTTTGTGGCCTTTCATAACTGAGCCACGGCATTCGGGTCCTTTGGTGAGAAGTTAGTGCTCACAACCTCTGAGGCGACTCTGTGTTTTCTAAACCCGTGGTTGGGAATTGCTGGAGAAGGCCTCAGGCCACGTGGCTCTGCTGCGGGGCCACTGGCAGCACGAACAGCAGATCTGAGGCCCAGCAGGGTGCTGGCCACCCTGTGATGGGTGAAGAAGGGGAGTAGCTCTGCTGGACAGGGAGAAACGGCCCCTCAGCTGCTGGCGGGAAGCAGAAGGGATGAAGCCCAGCCTGCAAGGGGATCCGGTGCGGAGCACCAAGGAAGCAGACGCCCCTCGGAGTGCGTCACCTGCCTGGAACTGCGGCCAGTTCCACCTGAAAAGGAGAGAGGACACCCTGGTCAGGGTGCCGGGCCACCTTTTCTTCCGTGGTGCTAGGAGGCCGAGGGCTGCATGTCTGAGTCCCCAGCTGGGTTATCCGAGTCTGAGGTCCTGGGCCCGCTTCTTTGGGTGCCTGTTCTTGGAGGTGACCATGGGATCTGCTGAGCAGGGAGCCGGCTGTGTGCAGAACGGGAATCTTGAGGTCGCCTGCTTCTCCAGGGAAGGGGGTGGGGTGGCTCCATGACCCAGTCCTGGCTTCTTGCAGGAAAGGGGCACCGTGGGCTTTCTCTCAGGGGTCCATGGAGTTTGCCTTCTTACCTGGTGAGCACCGCCCACCTCTGCACGAGTTTTGGGGGGTGTATTTGGAGCTGTGTGTCACCTTCCATCTGTGCTCCCAGCCCAGGGTGCCCCCTCTGTCCCTGCCACAGGCCGAGGGGTGACATTGACAAGGCTCCCTGTTGTGCTGGGCTCCAGCGGGCCTCTCCTGTGTGTTGCGGCATGTCCGATCCTCCCTGGTGGAGGGCAGGCCTGTGGCTGGGCCGTGGTGATGCCCGGCAGAGGTGTGGGCAGAGCCGCTGGCTGAAGCCTACCCAAGTGGAAGGTAACACGGAGGGGAGAAGGCTCTGCTGGGAAGGCCTCCCCAGGCGCCATGCACTCAGCCCTGCCACGGCCTCGGCAGGAGCAGCTCCGGGACACGGCACGCTTCTGGGCTTCTGGCTGGAACTCGGGGGAAAGCTAGGGGAGGCGGGAATATGGGACCGTCCTGCAGAAGGCCCTGGAGTCTGGCCAGGCTCCTCCAGGAGGACCTTTCCCCGCCTCCTTGGCCTCCAGAGTTCAAATTTCACTGAGGTCAGGCGGGATTGCACCACACCCCACCCTCCTGTTTGCACTGCGCTGGGCTTTTTGACAGAATCCAAGTTCCCAGCAGCCCACAGGGATCTTTCACCGTTTCCCCCAGCTGGAGGGGAGCTGGCGGCCGGCAGGTCCCCTCGGCCAGATGCTGCCTGAGGTCAGAGACTGCTGCAGTTTTGGGGTGTGGGCGTGGAAGGTAAGGGCTTTGAGCTGTGTGAGTGTGTGTGTGCATGTTTGCACACCTGCATGCATGAGTGTGGATGCCTGTGACCAAGTCTCGCACACCGAGACTTCTAGAGGGAGGGCGACAGTGTGGCCCGGAGCCTGCACCCTCCCTGCTGGAAGGTGTCAAAGTCTCGGTCGCCTGCAGGCTGGAGGGGTCCCTGTTTATCTCCCCGGGAGAGCCCAGTCTGGGGGGCTCTCCTGCGGAGACCAGGGGCTGCAGGCACCTCATTTCCCCGTCAGCCGTGTCTGCAGGAAGCTGGCCTGCGCAGTCGCAGACCTGGGGCGTGGGGTCCACCCTGATGTGTGCCTGGCCACGTTTGGGACCTGCCTGACACAGCTCCACCGAGCACCCAGCCCTTCCTTATTGCCACATTCCTTGCCTCACCCCAAGTCGGAGCGCTTGGAATCTGCAGGCTCCTGGCCGCTCCTGGCTCCCGGCTGGAGCAGGGGTTGGGCGGGCACCAGGGACCCTTGCGGGCTGCACGGGTGTGTCCGCCTGGCTCCAATTCTTGCTCTCGTGAATTTCCCCCTTGCTATTTTTCCAAGAATTTACTGGCCACCTGGTTTTTAGTGCTGAGCTCAGCCTTGCTCCTTGCAGGGAATTTTCCAGCCTCCCCTGGGCAGTGCGCCCACCTGCAGGTGTCCCCTGCAAAAGGCCCTTCTGTGTTCGGGTGCTGGTGAACGTGAGGCTGACCCGTGAGGGAATCCAGGGCTTAAGGTAGAGTTATTTCTGGAACTCTGCCTGGTGCAAGAAACAGAGGCGGCCTTCTCAAGAGGAAAGCTTATTACCTTCTTGGTGCTAAAAGAGAAAAAACAGGAAAAGGGCGCATTTCATTCCACCTTGTAATGTGTCAGAGCCATCCAGCCCCTGGTTTTGTAGCTGAAAGGTGATATTCTCGAAGGCCCAAGTCAGGGCACTGTTTCTTAGCTCTTGATTTTCTCTGGAATCGGAAAGTGATTCAGTGTGAACTCAGGACAGCCATAATTAGCACCCAGCCCGAACTGCACCGCAATAAAATGTAGCTGGCCTTGTCTTAGTGAGAGGTGATCAGGGCCTCGATTGTAAATGTCCACGTGCAAATGCAGAGGATTTCTTCGTGTGTGACCAGCAAGGTGAGGCCACCCCCTTCAGAAGGGGCTGTCCAGCCCAGGCGCTCTGACAGGGAAGGATGGGGCCCTGGCTTCTGCAAGCCCCAGGGGAGCAGGGACCACAGGACGTGAACAGGGCCAGCTGCTTCCCTGAGCTTGGCTGGGAACCTGGAATCTCCTTGCTCACCACACCGGACACTGCCCATGCCCTGGGTCCTGTTTGTGCCCACCTGGCTCACTCGCCAGTGGACCCTGGCACATTGGAGACCGAGGTCCAGGCCACCCCTCAGTGCATGTCCTGACAGGTCAAGGCTGCTTCTGGCTGTTCTGTGGACTGTGAGGAAATGCAGACCCATTGTGGGGCTGCGGTGCAGGGTCAGCTGGACCAGCAAGTCCGGGGGGGCGGGGTGGCCATGGCGCCAGCACAGGCGGGGGGATGGGAGCCTGGGGCATCATTGAAAGGTGACTGAGTCACCTGCTCTGGTCCCTCTGAGCCTGTGTCCTTCCTGGGGCTGTGGAGGACCTCGGCCCCTCAGCGCTCCTCCTGTGGCCTTGGTGGCCTGGGGTGCCAGGTGCAAAGGCCCTGGTCACTGTGCTTTGAGAGCAGCGCTTGCTAGGGGCTTGGCTGTGCCACCGCACTATGTGGACAGAAAGACGGGCACCAGGGATGGTGGGGGTCATGTCGAGTTCCACAGTGGTGACTCCTGGATTGTGAATAAATGAAGAGCACAGATCCATCTTTCGCTGGAGATTGATCAGAGGGCAGCAGCCCGGGGCGCCCGGCCTCCTGGGTTAGATGCCTGCAGAGCCGTGGCCAGGCTGTGGAGGGAGGGAGGGGGGAAGGGAGAAGGCACAGTCACAGTCAGCCCGGAGGATGGACAGACAGACGGACGGATGTGCCCTCCCTGTGCAGTGGTGTCACTGAGTCTGCACTGCCATCCCGGGAGCTGCCACCCCAGACGCCCTCCTGGTGGCTTCTCCACAAACAAGAAAAGTGGGGCATGGAGAGATCGTGTGGTTGCCCCGAGGCCACGCTGGGGGGTCCAGCCCGGGCCTGCATCGGGAAGGAGCAGGAGGGGGTGCAGGTGTGTGCATGGGCCACACCGGCGACAGCGCGGCGCACGGGGCGGCTCTGTGTCACCAGGAGGGCTTCGCAGGGCAACCGAGGCGCTTTCTCTTGGGGAGGAGCGAGGAAGGCTGGAGAGCAGAGGAGCTGGGGGGGAGGAGGCACCCGGAGGGACCCGCTCTGCTGTCCCTGCTTCTCACGATCTTTATCTTAATTGCGGTGCAGCAGGCCTGTGGCAAGACCCTGGGGCTGCGGGCCCCTGTTGGCCCTCCCGGCCACCTGGAGCAGGGTCTTTGGTAGCTGCTTGTGGAGAGGCAGGTTGTTCCTCTGGGGCCTGGGCGGAGGCCTCCCCCGATCCTGGGGACCGAGGTTCCTCCTTTCAGCTCCAGATGCCGAGCACGAAGCTGTGAGCACAGCCCCGAGGAAGTTTTGGGTTCCGGCCTGGGATTCAGAACCGTTTCCAGTCAGGGAGGAGGTGCTTCGTGCTTCCTGGGACTCTGAGTGTGAGTGTGAGTGTATGTGCGTACACCCGCATGTGGCGGCAGGTGTGCAGCCCGCCCTCGGGTCTTCTGGTTTTGGTTTCATGGTACGGGGTGGACTCGGCAGCTGTGCTGAGAGACGCCCCAGCCCTTTTTAGTTTTTAATTTGAGGCAGGGACTTGCTAAGCCCATAAATTGCCCTGGCTGGGCTTGAACTTAGAATTCTCCTGCCTCAGCCTTGCTGAGCGCTGGGATCACCACTCTGCCTGGCTGCTGTAGAGCTCCTATCTGTGAAAACTGGAGAGAATGTCCAGGTGAATAAATCACCAGTGTCACCTAGGAGTGTTTGGCTGGGGTTAGAGGGAGCTGAAGAGTGGGCTTTGAAGCCACGTGCAGTTGGGCTGGGTTCCCTGATGCTCTGCTCTGGAGCCTTTTAAAAATTTTAGGTATTGGTCCAGCTGCACGGGCCTGTTTTCTCATCTGTGAAATGGGCTTTCCACTCCCTGCTCTGCAGATTGCTTGGGGTTTGGGTGAGACCTTGAGGTCACCACGCACATGGCACAGGCAGCATGGGGGCTCATGCGATGGCAGTGTCTGAATGTGTGTGGGACCCTGGCGACGGCCGCCTGCTTGCCCCCGTCTGTGCTCTGCGGACTGCGGTGCCAACACTGACCTCGGCTCGGGAGAGCAGCAGGGGCCGTGCATCCTGGCACATGGGCAGGGCTGGGCTTCGCGCCTGTCTGCCTGAGGCCTGCAGGCTCTGAGCTCCGGGCAGCACCGTGTGGATGCCGTTTGCACAGCAGCGGTGAAAAGCTGCCTTTTGAGCAAGTCTGTAACAAAAGTGGAACCCAGGGCCTGTACGCTCGGTGCACAGCACACAGTGGAGAGGACAGTTCCATGCCTGCCACTTGCCCTTGCTCTGGGTTGCCCGGGTCACAGGGCGAGGTGAGGGGGGACCCCAAGCTGCTTCTCCCTCCCGGCTCTTTGGCTGGAGACCCTGGGTCTTACTGGTGGTCCCGGGCCGGAAGCCCTCAGCCCCCACTGGACGGATGTTTGATTTCTAATCAGATGCTGGCGCAGGAGGTCAAACCTGACAGCTCCTAAGCTGCCGTGGCCAGCGAGGCCCCTGCTCCGGGTGGCTGGGGCGGTGGCAGCACATAGGACGGGGTTCCAGGGGCCCATGGGGGAAGGTTCTGGTCCTGTGAAAAACAATGTGGTGACTCAAGCTGGCAGGTGACGAGATGCACGTGGCCCTGGGCCTGGCTCACGTAGGTGACAGGAGATGCAGGAGGCCTTGCTGTTGGGGTTGTCACGGACCCGTGGGTGGGGCGCTGCTGTGCACCCCATGCTCTCTGGCCCCTGCTTCCTGCTTCCTGGCTGCCGTACGCTCACCTCGGGTCACGGCCTCTGTGTCCCTGCAGTCTCTCACAGTAACAAACCGGGTGACTGCAGGTACTTTTCCACTGGGGTTGGCCACCTGGAGTCCAGCCAGGTGAGCAGGGACGGGCTCGCCCGCCCCGTGTGCACAGCCAGCCCGCAGTGCTGCCAGGAAGACCTCGATTGGCCGGGTGTGTGGGTCCCGCCTCATTCCTCCCCGCCCCTAGCCTCCGGCTGTTTGTTTTGGGTTGTTTGCTGGATTTTTTTTATGTGCCTGCCAAGGCGCTGAGCTCCTGTCAAACAGCACAGTGTCTGAGTTTTGTCACATGAGGTCGAACCTCGGCACCTCGTCTCTTGGTGACTCAGTCATTTTGTTGGCTACCGGGTGCCAGGACTGCGCAAGCGACCCTGGCCCAGTGGCACCCAGGAAGCACGTGAGCCCTGGATGGCGGGTGTGTGCTGTGGGTAAACAGAAGCCAGGGGTGGCGGTCAGGGGCGGGGCCAGGGTCTGGAAGCAGAGCCTGTCAAGAGTGGAGGCCTGGAACGGTGTGAATGGGGAGGGGATCGTGGCTGACCATGGCCCTGTCCACTGTGGCTGACCGTGGCCTTGTCCACCATGGCATGACCCCTAACCCTAACCCTAAGGCCTCTGTGAGCTGGCAGTGAGGACGCAGGCATGAAGCCACCTGGGCTGCTGGGGCTCCTGAGACCCTGTGTGCCATGCCCAGATCCTGGCCTGGCACAGAGCCACACATGGCCAGCATATGGTGTTTGTGATAACATCCATTGGCATTTCGACATTTTTGCTGCTAATAAAAAACATGCCTATAATGCCAGCACTCTGGAGGCTGAGACAGGAGAATCCTTGTGAGTTCAAGGCCAGCCTGGGCTACACAGTGAGCTCACAGCCAACCTGAAATGCATAGTGAGACCCTGTCTCAAAAGTAAAAAGAGAAAAAAGCAAACAGAAAAACCCCATAGGTGCTGGGCCTGGTTGTGTCCACCTGTAGTTCCAGCACAGGGGAAGGCTGAGGTAAGAGGGTCCCAAGTTCGAACCTAGGCTGGGCAACTTACTGAGACCCTGTCTCAAGGTAAGAAGGAAAGTATGGGTAGAGCTGAAGGTCAGTGCAAAAGCCCTGGGTTCAATCCTTAGTCCCCAAGACAAAATAGCAACAGGATGGCCCATGTTCTCCCAGCCACAGGGCCCTCCTGCCATTTCCTGTCTCCAGGGCCTTCATTCTCAAGGCGCTGTTTTGTTTTTTGTTTTTTGGGGGTTTTTTTGGTGTGTGTGTGCCGGGAATTGAACTCAGGACCTCACGCTTGCCAGGCAGGTACAGTGCTGCTGAGCTACATTCCCGGCTTGAGGTGCTCTTGGCACGGGACGACCAAGGACTTCACCTCAGGATGGCGGGCAGCTGCTCTTTTGGCTGTATTCCGTTTTAAATCAGCAATGTGTGTTCACAGCCCATTCTTGAGTCCCTTTTTTTAAAGCCACTGTGCCAGTTAACTTGGGGGAAGCCGTAGTTAGGACACGATGCGGGTCGCCGTGTGCGGCCTTGGTGGCAGTGTGCAGTGCGCTCCTGTTCCGAGGGGCTGGGGCCTGCGGCTACGAGCCCAGCGGCCTGTGCTTTGGCTGTGGCCCAGTGCCGGGGTCTGGGCAGTGGTTATCAGCTTGTCCTGCTTAGCCAGGTCCTCGTTATTCTTACTGAGCAGAAAGATGTGCCTCCCTGGCTGCTGCCTTTCAGCCCCACCTCCCTGGGGGGTGGACCACACGGGCCTTTGGTGGCACTTAACACCCAGCTTTCTCTGAGTCTCTCCCTGAGACGCCCCGTGGGTGACCCAGGGACTCACAGCTGCTATCGTGCAGATAGTGGCTTTGTACTCCGAATGCCACCACCATGGCCTGATTCATAAGGACGGCAGTCGAGGCATGGTGCTACATGCCTCTAATCCCAGCACTCAGGAAGCTGAGGCAGGAGGATCGCCCAGAGTTAGTTCAAGGCCAGCCTGGACTACAAAGTGGGTTCAACGGCACCATGAACTACATACACAGCAATACCCTGACTCTAAAAGAAGCAAACAAACAAAAAAAAGAAAAATTAACAACTGCAGTGAAGGATTCTGCTCCCCCTGCCCATGCAGCAGGCCTGATTTCCCTTTTTCCCTCTTCCTCTGGGCCTGGAGGGCTGGGTGGCCCTCATCCTTGTGGCCAGAGACGCCCTGCTCAGCAGGAAGCCCAGGCCCCTTCTCCCCACCGACGTGCCCTGAGGTTTGAGCAGACGGGAGAGGGCAGTGGGAGTTGACTGCTTCGAAAGTTGGCAGATTTAGTGCTCGGTACAGAAATCCTGTCCTGAGAGTGGTCACTTGTTTGGCGCTCAACTCGCAAGCCAGGACTTGCACTGGCTCCAATCTCGAGCCCCGCTGGGCTTCCCAGCCAGAGAGTCTGCTGGGTGCTGCTCGCCCCCTTCCTGGAACCAGTTCGGAAGGGGCCCAGAAGCACCACTTAGTCAGTTTAATAACACTGCTGCCCCAAACACAGCTGGCCCTCAGCTGCGGTCAGTCAGTCATGGGAACAGAAGTCCTTTGCCTGGGCCACTGCAGACTCGGGTGGGGAGGGGGATGGGAGGGCTCCCCAACCAACCAGGCATTGGCTGCCCTGAGCTCAAGGCCCCAGGCCAGGGGCCTGAGGCAGAGGAACTGGTTTTGCATAGAAACCAGAAATGCTTCTGGCACCTGCTGCGGGTTCTTTGAACTCCTTTTCACCTTGTCACCGCGCTCTGGGACCCTGCACAGTCTTTGTCCCTGCTTGGATTTTTGAGACCATCTCCCCGTGCAGTTGGGCTGGTCTCGAACTTGCCCTGACCCTCCTGTTTCAGCCTCCCCAGCGCTGGGACTTAGGGTGTGTGTGACCATGCCCCTGTCCCTGTTTGTTGTAAGTTGCATTGTGAGTGTGCTGTAGCTGGGGGCCCACAGGACAGGAGGTGCTGTCCTCGTCCCCAGCTCACCATGTCTGTCTCCGTCTCCCTGCAGTGCTACACACGCAAGGGCCGGTAGATGGCAGCCTCTACGCCAAGGTGAGGAAGAAGAGCTCGTCCGACCCCTGCAGTCCCCAATCCCTGCCGGCCACTGGCAGCCCGGACCACAGTGACCATACCCTGTCAGTCAGCAGTGACTCGGGCCACTCCACCGCCTCAGCCAGGACAGATAAGACAGACGAGCGGCTGGCCTCGGGGCCGCCCAGGGGCTTGAGCCCGCAAGAGAAGGCGGAGTTGGACCAGCTGCTCAGTGGCTTCGGCCTGGAGGACTCGGGCAGCAGCTTCAAGGACATGGCGGACACACGCAGCAAGTTCGGGGGCACGCGCCACGTGGTGCCCGCGCAGGTCCATGTGAACGGGGACGTTGCCCCCAAGGACCGAGAGACGGACATCCTGGATGACGAGATGCCACCCCCAGACCTGCACAGCGTGGGCAGCCTGGGCACACTGTCCTCGTCGGAGGGGCCGCCATCAGCGCCTCTAGGACTCTTCACCTGCCACCAGAGCAGCCAGCACTCCCTGCTGTCCGACGGCTTCGGCTGCCCCGCAGAGGACGCACCCAGCCCGGGCCTCTACGAGCGGGAGCGGATATTGGGCAGCAGCCGGGAGCCCAGGCAGCCGCAGCCGGGGCTGAGGACCCCTTTGGGGCCGGCGCCCTCGCCCGTGCCAGCCTACGGGCAGAGCGGCTACCCGACCCAGAACTGGGTGCGTCAGCAGCAGATGGTGGCCGCCCACCAGTACAGCTTCACCCCCGATGGGGACGCCAGGCTGGGTGGACATGGCCCCGCTGACAGTGCTGACCTTGTGCAGGCCCAGCCCCGGCTTCCGGTCACCCCCTCCCGAAGACCCAGCAGCAGAGTAGCTGTACAGAGGGGCGTTGGCCACGGGTCAGACGCCCCTGACGCCCAGCAGCCCTGCCCCGGCAGAGCCTTCCAGCCCAGGTTCCCGGACGAGAAGGTGGTGAGCAGGGCAGGCCTGGACCCCAGTGTAGGCCCTGCCCCCGGCTCCCCCACCCTGGACATTGACCAGTCCATCGAGCAGCTCAACAGGCTGATCCTGGAGCTGGACCCCACCTTTGAGCCCATCCCCACCCACATGAACTCCTTGGGGGCCCCAACCAACAGCTCTGTGGGTCCCGATGGTGCTGGAGGTGGCCTTCGGGTCAGCAGCAGGCACAGCACAGGAGGCGGGCTTCGGACGAGCAGCAGACTGCCCAACCCCCTGGAAAGCCCCAACAGGAGCCCCTCCAGGCCTGCAGGTGAGCTGGTATCCACGGGGTACTGACCTGTGATGAGAAGGTGGTACATGCTGGTAGTCCTTGCTCTTTGGGAAGCTGAGGCAGGAGAATCTCATGTTAGAGAAGTAAGTTTGCCAGCCAAGCACTGCATGGGTGATGGGCCAGGTGTGAGGGCTGTCTGAGCACCCCTAGAGCAGGAGGGGTCTGCTGGCTGCACAGGGGCAGGGCTGGGGCAGAGGCTTCTCAACCCACGCTGGGATCAGGTCACTATCATGTGCTTCCTGGGGTCAGCAGGCACAAAGGCCAGAGGGCTGGGAGAGCTGGCACTGGTCATGTAGGCCTAGGAGGGGACTTGACAGGCAGAGGGTCCCAGGGACCAAACAGGGTTAAAGGACCGTGTTCTATAAATTTCTGCTCACATCATCTGTGAGAAAGAAACCTTGTGTTGGTGATGGTGATGGAGAATGTGCAGAGATGACAGGCCAAGGCACCTCTTGAGTACTGGTGTCATCCTTGCTGGACAGAAGGTTATTTCAGCTTCCCTGATGAGTCAGGCAGCATTCCCGTCGCTGGACACAGCGGCCAACATCCATGGTTTAGTTTACTGTGGCTCACGGTCACAGGGGGTTCAGTCCCTGGTGAGCTGGATCCAAGGCAGGAACATCATGGCAGAAGGACGTGAAGGAGTAAAGGTGCTTAGTTCATGGCAGCCAGGAAGCAGGGCAGGGGACAGGGTTGGAGAAGAAGGGAAGAGGGACCAAACATAGACCCCAAGGCCACACCTCCATAACTTGCCCAGACACAGCCACCAGTGTGCTCCGCCGTACCCCTCATGGGTCTCCAGAGTCAGTCACCTTAACCTCCCTAATTGCCACCTCAGGCTGTGTGTGTTTCAGGCACCTGGGAGGAGGAAGCAGCTGGTGGCGTCTCCCCAGAGTAGGTCCTCGGGCTGTGATCCAGCCATGTAACAAGCATGGTGACCGCCAGAGTAGCCGCAGGAGGCACTCGGTACGATCAGAACTTTTAATCAAGTGTACTCGGGAAATTTGGGGTTTCAGTAGATGCTTCACGTGGGGAGAATGCTGTGTGCGTTGTTAGGCCTGGCTTACCTCGATGCAACTTCAATTGCTTGGCAAAGCTCAAATCAGACATGCCTTCTCTGGGGTTGAAGCCTCCCTGAGACGCAGAGGGCTTGCAGGCACCCGCGTGTCCCGGGGACAGGGCTCCGTGGCCTGGTTTCCACAGCCCTGTTGTTTTTCCGGATAACTGAATGCAGTCCACCAGGGATCCCTCTTTCCCGGTGGGAAGCCCAGGACTGCAGAACATCACCTGTTTCCCCACTCACAGTCCCATTTTTAAATTACTGGATAAACCCATTGCTTTAATAACTGAGGTTTTAATTTTAGACCCGTTTAGTTTTTACTGCAAAATAATTACCATTTTGAATGTAAAGAGCTCTCATAATTCAACAACAATCCAAAAATCCAGCAATAGCAATAGCCAAAATCAGTGCCCATTTGGTTATCGGTTGTAGAGATTTTAAGCGTTCATGTGTCCATTTATGTTTGATGGCTACTTCCGCCCACTTGGCAGCTCTTCCCTTTTCTTACCTGTAGCCGTAGAGAGAGCAGCTGAGTAACTCTAAGCAAACTGGCTGTTAGTCTTCTGAGACCTTGAAATCTGGCAGTTGGAACCCTATTGCAAAGCAGCAGTAGTCGAGGGCATTGGAGATGGGGCAGAGCCGGCTGGGTCTTTGGTCCACCTGCTGCCATCCCCAGGACCCAGGGCCAGCCTCCTGCTCTAGGTGCGCGCCCAGCGGGGTGATGCGCTGAGTCCTGAGACCCGCCCTGCATTAGCATAGGAAGGCCGGGGGGCCGTTAGCTCTCCCTCCGGGACGCCTTGTGAAGCCGCAGTAGGCCCATAACCCCTCCAGCTGGGCAGGGGCGGGACCTGGAAGGAATGTCCTGCCCGGCAGGTAGAGAGAATGCCAGAACCCTGTGGACTGTGAAGTTTACAGTGCGGTACTTGTGACCGTGTGTCACTCAGGAAAGGCTGGGCGGAGGGTACAGCTGCGAAACAAGCTCCTTAGACACTGGCAGGAAAACCGGAAGAAGCGTGGCGGTGACCCAGCTGGTGTCGAGTCCCTGTGCGTCTTCAGAGGGTGGGACCCTGAGAAGGCTGAGCTTTGAAGGTTTCCCGAGTCCCTTCCTGCTCCCCATCCACCCTGCCTGTCTGGGGGGCGGGGGGAGCTGCGGAGCTAGGTCCTGCACCCGTGGCTCGCAGCTCTAGCCTGTAGAACAGCTGGTCACCACCGCGTGGGTCCGTGAGGCTCAGGAGATCAGCCCCCTGACAGCTCGGCAGGCCTGGCCGCACCCACCCGAGCCTGCTGCGGGGCTCCACGACCCGGCATCTCACCCGCCCTGCCGGCAGCGGCAGCAGCTGACCGTGGGCTGCCCGAAGCTAAAGGCTGAACGCTCCTGAGAGTGTTTCTTGCCAGCAAAGTCCTAAGACTGGGGCTGCCGACTGGGCTGGTGGTGGTGATGGAGCCGGGGTAACGGGTCTCAGCGATTTGGATGAGGAGTGAAGCCATCTTGGTGAAGACGGTGGTGACCCTCACGGTGGTGATGACAGATGACGGTTCTGATGCTGAGGGCGGTGGACGCGTTGAAGACTCTGCTGGAGGTGATGGGCTTTTCCAGCAGGTAGGGTCCAAGCGTCCCCTTGCCAAGGTCCAGGTGGCTCACTCTCCGGTAGGGCGCTTTAAGAGGTGGGGGACAGGGTGGGGGGGGAATCCGGCAATCCTTTGTGGATGGGGTCATTTAGGTCACGTAATGGGTGAGCCCTTCAAAGGCACATTGGGACCCTTGTCTGTCTGTCCTTTCTCCTCTCTCTCTCTTGCCCCATGGCCATGGTGGGAAGGTTTTGCTCTGCCACCAAGGTGAGCTCTTGGTTGCTGGGTCAGAGCAACAGGGCCAACTGATCGGGGGCCTGAAACTTCCCCCACTGTGACCCCAAGTGAACCTCTCCTCTTGGTAAGTTGGTTATCTCAGGTTCGCTGCAGTGAGGGGAAACCGATCAGTGCGGGGTGGTGGTGGCGATGGTGGTGATGGTGCTGACGGTAGTGGTGGTGATGGTGGCACTGTGGTGGCGATGGTGATGACAGTGAGGATGGTGACGATGCTCTAAGAGTGGCTATTCTCAGCGCCCTTGCTGCCCCAGCCGCCCCAGCCACCGAGCCCCTCCAGGACTTGTGGGCCCGCCTGTCTGACTCTGGGCCCCGTATCAACCCTACCCTGCTACACTGCATTCTTCCCAGCAGAGACCTCTCTAGGGCAGTGCCTGTGACTTATCCATGTGTCTCCTGGCGTGCAGTAAGCGCTGGATAAACACTTGAGGGCCAGGGCAGGAGACAGAGCAGGACCTGAGTCGCTCTGCTGGGTGCGCCCTGAGGGGGCAGTTCACCCCAGGACAGAGCTGCTTTGTGGCCGCCCCGTGCGGGCTGGGCGTCTAAGTGCAATGCTGCACCCCTTGCAAAGTGGGGAGAGGTGGGGGGCTGTTCCCTTCAGTGGTGCTCCCCTGGCAGGACCCCTGCCACTGTCTCTCCTGGGGCTCCCCGCCTTCTCCGGCCTGCATGTGGGGGATCCCTGAGCTGCAGCCTCCAGGTAGGGGGGTGGTGCCCAAGGACCCTGGGGGTGACCCAGCCTGTGAACGTGGGTGGCAGGGTCACCTGCTTCTTTGCACCCTGAGGGGTTCCAGTTGTCGGAGCATTTTATTGCGTCCCATCAGCCTCGGCCCTCGGGCCACGCCAGCCTTCTTACCCCCCGCTGGCCTTAGCGCTTATTGTACGGGGGCCGCCATGGGCTGTTTCTAGCCACAGCTTTGGCCTTTGCTTCTAACCGTGAGCCCGGCCATGAAGTACAGCAAAACACGCAGGACGCATGACCAGGAGCCCCTGGGAACGCTCCCCCGCCCCCCGCTCCCCAGCCGCGGTGTTGGTCTCCCCCTCCTGGCTGCCTCCACATCCTGAGTCCATGGAGATTGTTCCTCTTTCACGGTCATTGTGACCCTGGGAAGGAGGTCGATGTCACATGGCGCCAGAGCTGGTGAACAGGGTTGAGGAGGACGGCGGCGTGCTGGGAGCCCGCTTCCCGAGGGATGGCGCTCGGCCCCAGCCGGCACCGTGGTTTTGGTCACACATCGTAAGACCCTCAGGACAGAGGCCTGAGCTGCTTCCGTGGCTGGCGGAGTGCGTCGGCCTGGCGGGGCGGTGAGACAGAGCGCTGGGGTCTCTTCTGACTTTTGCTGACCACACATGAGGCCTCCCACCAGGAAGTCTGGGCTTCAGGGGAAGCGGGGGACACCCCGCTGCTGGGACCTACCCCGGTACTGACGGGCGTGGGTCTGTGGCTGCGTCCCCGTCACCCGGAGAGCTGCCCCAGGCCTTGGGGAGGCTGGAGCGTTTCCCTGGGTGGTTCTGGTGGGACTGGAACTTGGGTCTGCCGTGGGGTGTCGGAGACAGCCAGGGACCACCTGCTCCCCGTGAGCTGCCGCCCGCTGTGTGCGGCAGCCTTAGTTCTTCAGTGCGAGTAGCCATGTGGCCCAGCAGTGGACAGGACAGAGGCCCCACGGCGGCTCGGTGCTGGGTCCTGGGTGCTTGGTCCTCCCTTCCCTCCCCTTTCTGCCTCTCGGGTGACCACAGGGCCTGTAGCCTGGTGCCCGCCTGTGCTTGGGAGGCTCCGGTATCTCCAGGAAACATCCAAGTGGCTGCCCTGGCCCGGAGAGCTCCAGGGTCGGGCCTCAGTGCCCTAGGTGTCGGGGTGCAAGCAGCCCCGTGGCTGTTTCTGTGTCACTCGTGTTTTCTAGCTGAGTCTACACACACTTCCTTCTCCCCAGTGACACTGGGTGGCAGCAGTGCCGACCCCAGTCCTGCCTGTGAGCTCTCAGGACAGCCCCTGATGGTCTGGGTCCCAAGACCGGGGCTCCAGGTCTGTGTGAGCCCCCTGTCCCCTCCAGTGTCCCCGACAGGAGCCTGAGGATTTCCTGTCCTGGCCTCGGTTAGGTTAGGACGCGGGGCCGCCCAGGCCGCTTGGTCCTGGGTGTCTCCGTGGCTGGTGCAGGCCACGTGAGGGCGCTGTGGGTTCTGTGGCCTGTGACCTGGCCTGGCTCTGCAGAGGCTGCTCTTATTACAGGGCAGGGGTGACCTCAGGTTTCCAGGCCGCTGCTGGGGAAGGAGCTGGACCTGCTGCTGCCCCAGGTGCAGGTGGCAGGGTTCCTGCTCCTGGGACACAGGTGACCTTTCCGAAGGCCCTGGCCCTCAGGTGCCATCAGCCGTCACTCCTGTCCTGTCCCGCCAGTGGAACTGTGGGCTGTCCTGGCCGGGCCGGCCTTCTGTCCCAGCTGAGTTTCCGTGGGAATCTCGTCCTCACGTCCTGTCGCCTGAAAAGCGGGGTGGGGTGGGAGCAGGTGCCCGGGAGTGGGGGAGCCGCCCGCATCTCCGCTGAACGCTTCCGGAGCAGGTGAGGCTCAGCGTGGTCCCTGCACAGCGGGCTCAGGAAGGCGATCGATCGGTCACACGCGGGGCCTGGGAGGGACCAGCAGGGCGCACCACGCAGAATCAGAGAAGTGGGGTGGGGGCGCTGGGAATTGGGGGCTGATCGGCACAGGCCGGGCCTTCCTCACAGCTTCCGGACTTTGGGAAATAGAGATGGATGTTGAGCGGAGACGGGGAAGACAGTGAAGATAGAGCCTGAGAACACAGCCCAGGCTGCAGCAGGCAGAGAGTGCTGCCTGGGGACACTTGGCAGAGTTTCTCATTTTTGAAAGTCGAAATAAAGTTCTTGGGGCGTGGATGTAGCTCTGTGGCAGAGCGCCTGTCTGGGAAGCGTGTGGCCCTGAGTCGCCTGCCCGGACACACGCCGGCCTTGTGCTGTGTGGCACAGAGGCAGGTGGGTGGGTGGCTGGGTCTGCCTGTCGCTCAGACAGGTCCCCTGGGACGGGAACCCTGCCCTCAGCCCTGGCACTGGCTTCTGGGCAGCCCTGCAGAGCCCTGCCAAGAGCCAGCTCCTTCCTGGGGACGCAGCAGGAGGCCTCAGTGACAGGGCATTGGGGTCTCAGGGTCAGGAGGAGAGAAGGCTTGAGCCCAGGAAGCCTGGTGGAGCCCTGCCGGGGGACAGTGCCCCATCTCCATGAGGTGGCCCCGGCCTCAGCCGCTGGTCTGTCTGAGAGAGCCTAAGGCTGCCAGGGATCAGGGACCAGAGCCCGTCATTCCGAGTGACATCATCGTCATTGTGCACAAGGTCACGAGGGAGGGGTTGTGGGGTCTTAGTGTCACTCTCAGCTGTAGAGGAATAGCAGCTGGGTGTGTGAATTCACACGACGTCATGGCTTTGTTGTTTTGTTTCGTGGTGCTGGGGATTGAACCCAGGCTTTTCAAACTGGGCTGCGGCCCCAGCCCCCTTCTACTTCTAATCTTGAGTCAGGGTCTCGCTAAGCTACTGAATCACTCTGGCTGGGCTGCAACTCAAGATCCTCCTGCCTCAGCCTCCCAGAGCCCATCCTGATTCAAAGCATCGTCCCCTGCAGAGCCCCCTGCAGGACTGTCCCAGCTCCCCAGTTGTGGGAGGATTTTAAGAAGTGACAGATTTCAGCAAGGAACCCAGGGACCCTAACATGAGTGGGGACCCATCCGATTCAGGAGTTCACCTCCACGCTGCTCGCTGAGAGAAGCTTGGGTTCTGGAATGTCCGTCGGTGCTCGGATTGGGAGGCTCTGCCTGCCGGGTCCCTCGGGTCAGGACTGAGGCTGTCAGTGAGTCCACTCCTGTCTGGAGTCACCGCAGGTGTGTGGGCATCGGGGTACCCGGGAGCCCTGCGCAGCCTGGTCATGTGACCCCCAGCGCTGTCCGCGCCGGGGCAGCTGGGGGTCCAGGGTGGGGCCCCGACTGCGTGGCTGCTGGCCCGGAGCTGGGTTTCCTCTCGGGCTGCTATGCCCAGAGCGGCATCGCTGATGGCATGCAGCGCCCTGGAGAAGCTGGGTGAGAGTGTGGGGGCCAGGCCTGAGCCCCGCCCCTCAGGATTACTACTCAGAGCCAGGCGCCTCTGCGTTGCCCAGCCCAGCTCCTGCCCGCCTCAGCCTCAGCCTCCCGGGCGCTTCCCGAGCCCCCGCTCACGTGGCGCCCACGCGTCTCTCTCCACGCAGGCTCTCCCGGCGAGGAGCCCCTGGGCGGAGGAGCCCGCAAGATGAGTCTGGGACAGTACGATAATGACGCCGGCGGCCAGCTGTCCTTCCCCAAGTGTGCCTGGGTGAAGGCTGGCGTGGACTCGGCCCCCGGCCCGGCGCCGTTTCCCTGTCCAGGGGATGTCAAAGAGGTGCGTGCCCGGCCTTTCTCCACGCAGGGGCTGCGGGTGGCTCTGGAGGGGACCTGGGTAAGCAGGAGGGTAGAGCTCCCAGCTGGTGCCAGCACCTTCTCTCCCCCCCCC
>PVLA01014434.1:0-20757 GCA_004027455.1 Hydrochoerus hydrochaeris | reverse complement strand
GGATCTGAGATGTAGGAAATGGAGGGGGCCGTCAGGGAGGTGCAGTGCCAGAAAGTGGAAGACCGAGGTGAGGGGGCGTGGACCCCCGCTACTGCCCCTTCCTCCCTCGACGGGGCCTCGAGGGGGGAGGGACGGGCACCCCTGGGCCCAGCCTTGCACTAGGGGTGCGTGGCTGGGTGCCCCAGGGCTGCAGATCAGTGGGTGCATGGAGGAAGGTGCGAGGAGAGGAAAGGGGCCTCTGAGTCCAGGAAGACCAGGTTCCCCCGTGGGCGGAGGACCCCGGCCCCCGAGAAAGCACGAGGTGTCCCAGGGAAGCGAAGGGAAGCAACCCAGCCTCCCCCAGGCCTACAACCCCTGCACCCCTGGCCAGCGGTGCTGGGCCACGTGGGAGGGGACGGGGGAAGAGAAGGCCATCGGCATTCCTGGTGGCTGCCGACAGCACTCTCGAGCCCAGCACCTTAGTGGGCAAGTGGGAGATCTGGGGGATGCTGGGCGCGTGGAGCTTGTGGACCCGGAGAAGCGAACGACCAGGGAGGGGTGAGGGAAAGGGGCGGGATGAGGAAGGGGAGGAGTAAATGGAAGGAACCATTGAGGCGGAGAGATGGAAAAGGGGAGGAGCTACTGAAATGAGGCAGTGATGGGTGTGCAGCATCCTCTAAAGGGGAGGGGTTATTTAAATGAGCATGGTGGGCGTGGTCTAGTGATCGGGCAGTACAGCACCCTCTAAAGGGTAGGAGCTACTGAAATAAGGGGTAGTGGGCGTGGCCTGCAGTGATAAGGCGGAGCGTCCCCGAAAGGGAAGGACCATTCAAATGAGTGGATGGTAGGTGTGGCCTGCAATGATGTGGCTGCCAGGTGCCTGTTGCCCTTTGGTGGGGGCCTGCGGAGCCATGGCATCGTGGGGGGGTGTGAGAGAGTGGGGGGGGATGAGAGCGTGGGGGCGGGGCGAGGGAGGAAGGCGAGGGGCAGCGGGCGGCGCTCCAGCGGCCTCAGCAGGGCGAGGTGGAGATGTGCAGGTGGTCCGGGTACTTGATAGCCGGGGGGTAGTTCTGCGTCATCTGGATGGAGACGTCGCTGGAGATGTCCGAAGGGCTGCGGCCGCGGCGCCAGGCCTCTGGCTGCAGGAACTGGCCGGAGTAGTCGGAGCAGTCGCTGAGCCGAGGGCGGTAGAAGGCCGGGTGTGGGCGGTACATCTCCTCCTCCGCGTAGCGCTTGGTGAACAGGTACACCGACATCACGCCGGCCCCCTAGTGCGCAGGGCAAGGCCAAGATCCCTGGTCACCCCGGAGCCCAGCAACCAGGGCACCCCCAGCACCCAGGAGTTCCGATCCCCAGTGCCCTCCTCTTCCGGGGCTGCAGGAGTTGGGGCCTAACCCAGAGCCTAGGTCCCACCCTCCTCCCTCTGCACCAGGTCTGGGCCCAGGACGTCACCTCTTTGAGCAGGAAGGAGGAGGCCGCAAAAGCAAATGACCACCCGTAGCGATAGTGAAAATACTGCTCCGAGCTGCTGGGCCGGTTCATGACCTCGTCGTTGATGCTGGAGATGTAAAGAACCAAGCCCACCACCAAGGAGAGGCCTGGGGGAACAGAGGGAGAACAGAGCTGTGGCTTCAGGCACGGGGGGGGGAGGGCGCTAGCCCATTGATTGCTCCCCCACCTCGTCGTGCCCACGAAGAGCTGGTCCATCCACGTGGCTGACAGGGGCAGCAGCCACAGAAACGCAGCTGGAGGAGAAAGAGTGGGGTTTGGAGCCACCCTGGGAGGTGAGGCCTTCAGGGAGCTCGGGAAGACACCTCGGAGGGGCCCACCTGGACGGGAGTGCTGCGAGCAGTCTCTCTGGGAGCTGGCTGGTGTTGGCAGGGAGACCAGGAGCTGTGGGTGGAGGGTGAAGCCTGGAGGGGCCGCGTGTCTTCTGATTTCAGTAATGCCCTTAGCGCAAGGCACAGCTTTCTGCATATACAACTCACGCCAACCCCTGAAGGAGACACGAGTTATCTCCAGTGGGGACAGAGGTTTGAGGGGGAATTCTCAAGGCGAATTTGGCTTTAAACAGCAGCCATGCCCCCAGGGCAGGGTAATCCGAGAGACCTGCTGGGAGGTTTACAGACTCAGAATCCTACAGAGGAGGGCCAGGGATGTAGCTCAGCAGCAAACGTCGGGTCCTGAGTTCGATTTCTGGTGCCCAAAAAAAAATCTTACAGAGGAGTGACATACACCCAGGACAAACTCAAATCCCTTCCACTGTCACAGGGATCAGTGTTAAATCCAGTGCACTTAATGTCTCTGTGTGGTTTCCCCAGCCAGGACTGGCCTTTAATCATTAAAGGATTGGGAAATAAATCAAGGGAAGAATAATGTTCTATAGTCTGTAGAAAGTATATCCGTCTCATTTCGCAGTTCTTCAAAGTGTTAAAGATAGAACTACCATATGACCCGGCAATTCCACACCTAGGCACACACCCAGGAGACTGGAGAACAGGTGTTCCCACAAAAATGTGTATACGAATGTTTGTAACAGTGTTGCTCATAATAGCCAGAAGTATAAACAACCCCGACGTTCACCAGTGGATGATAAAGGAAACGTGGTATTATACAGCCAGCAAAGGGAGTGCAGACTGATTTACGTCACACAGGAATGGACCTAAAACTGCTCATTGAACAAAGACAAATCCTAAGGATCACAAATGACATGACTGTCACAGTGAAGCCACCAGAATGAGCCAGTGTGGAGAGCGGAAGTAGATGGGCAGTGGCCAGCCAGGAGGATGGACAGGTATGGACTGGCTATTAAAGAATGAGTAGTCCTTGCTGGGCGTGGTGGCTCACGCCTGTAATCCCAGCACTTGGGAGGCTGAGGCAGGAGGATCGTTGTGAGTTTGAGACCAGCCTGGGCTACAAAGTGAGCTCAAGGCCAGCCCAAACTACATAGAGAGACCCTGTCTCAAAAAGACAAAAAAAAAAAAAGAATGAGTAGTCCCTTTTTGGGAGGTGACTGTGAAATCTGCTAAGGAGAAGTGAGCACAGCTTTGTGAAGCTACTGGAAACGGCTGGGCTCTGTGAACTGTACAATATGTGAATCATACATTAAAAGTGTAAACAAACCAAAAACAACGTATCCGCTGTTCAGATTTCTGTGCCTGCTAATAAAATGTCATGGACACATGGCCGCACCCATTCGCTCACCTGTCTCCCCGGATGGCTTTCTACGGTCTGTGCAGAGCCAAGCAACTCAACAAGGACTGGGCGGCCACTCAGGGCAGAAACGCTCAGGACCTGGCTCCTCAGAAAAACTGCAGACCTCCTGGCCCATGCTGCTGGTACGGCCGGGCCCTGCCAACCTCCCTCTGCCTGGAGCTCCTCGAGCACGTTCCTGCCTCAGCCTCTTCTCCGCTATCCCTCTACCCGGAACACAGACCTAGGGTCTCCCTGCTTAAAAAGCTGGACAGCCAGGTGTGACGGCGCACATCTGTCATCCCGGCACCTGGGAGACTGAAGCAGGAGGATCGCCTGGAGTTTGAGGCCAGCCGGGGCTATAGCCAGGGCTCAAAAATCAATTAAGCTATTAGTTTATCTATTAAAACAAAGCTAAACAAAACAAAGCTCCCTCAGCCAAGCTAAACTCGGTGCTGACGGGAACACTACACAGCAATGGAAGGGCCCAGAGGCCCAAAGCGTCACCAGGGGAGATACCACCCTCTGCATCGCGGGTGGGAGGAAGGAGGACGGACCCCACAGAGGTGGTGTAGCCCCTCACAGAACCACAGCGGCCCCATCCCTTCACCGGCAGCCCGCGAGTGGACTCCCCTCAGCATACAAGGTTACTCGGGCATCGCAGGGGAGTGAGTGACCACAGGGCCCCAGTGCCCTGGTAGAGTGAGGAGAGGGATTGGGGCAATCCGAGCAGCAGGTACCGCAGCACGAGAGTCAGATGAGGCTGGGTGATCACTCCCAGCTTCGTCACTGCATAACCAAAGTGTGAGGTGCACAAGAGCACACAGTGTGCTGTCTTTTTCATTTTTGAGACAGGGTCTCTGGTAGCCTGGGCTGGCCTCAATTTATAGTGATTCCCCTGCCTCAGCTTCCTGACTGACGAGATGACAGGTGTGTGCTACCACGCCGGGGTCTGTACGTGCTGCCTTCCCAGCAGAAAAAGCAGTGCATAAAAATACACAGGCACATCTGCTCACTTCTGCAGAGAAGCACAGAAAAGAAAAGAAATAAATGCAGCCTGTTGTCTTCAGGAGGTAGGTACGAATAAGGACAAGATGGGAGTATATGTTTTTATGTGCTCAATAAGATGAAGGGGAACTAAGAATATTGCCAAATGCAATGGGAGGCTGAGGCAGGAGGACAGCTGTGAGTTCCAGGCCAGCCTGGATTACACAGTAAGACCCTATCTCAAAAAATAAAATACAGGGGCTGGGGATTTAGCTCAGCGGTATAAGTGCCTGCCTTGCAAGCACGTGGTCATGAGTTCGATCTCCGGTACCGATAAAAATAAATAAATAAAATATAAACAGAAAAAAAATGATTCTAAGTTTATGTCAAATATGATCTTGGGGAAGGGCTTGATCCCCAGAACTTTGAGCACTATGTTTGGAGTACATAGCACAGTTCAAAGGCCTGCAAAGGAACCCTGAAGCTCACCTAGCAGCCTTTTGTTGGGAGCAATCTGAGGGCAGTGGCTCTGAGATTATTTTGTAAGACTGAGCAGACCAGGAAAGGCCCTGCTGCCTCAGGGAGCTGCAGTCTCTTGTTCTGTGGGAAGGGAGATACGAAGAACAGGGCAAGGGCGTGGTGACACACACCTGCAGTCTCTACACTCATGAGACTGAAGCAGGCGGACTGCCGAGAGTTCAAGGCCTAGATCTTGCAGACAACCTAAGTACCCATTGAAGGAGGGATGGATAAAAAAGATGTGGTATTTTTATGCAGTGGAATACTATTCAGCCATAAAGAAGGATAAACTGGAGATTCCTAGGTAAATGGTTATAACCTGAGACCATACTCATTAATGAAATAAATAAGACACATATGTGAACATTGTGTTGTCTCACTAGTGTGAGAGGCTGAAAGAAACAATATATGCATGTGTGTGTATATATATGTGTATTTAAAAAGTTAAGATAGTCATACTACTGATTTCTCTGAGTCACTGAAGAAAAAGATCTGTGCTGGTGTTGTTCAGACAACTGAATGCAGATGTCTTGTGAATGTCTTGCCCTGAGTGAATGATCTGGGGATGACAGTGTGCAATGTATGTACCATTGTTGCCCCTAACTGATGTGTTTTGAAATTTTTAGTTTTTTTTCTTCTTTTTCTCTTTGAAATAAAATAGATTTGGGGCAGAAAAAAGAATTTAAAGCCAGCCTGAACTATGGAGTGAGACCCTGTCTCAAACCAAATAAAAATGTAGGGAGCAGATCAACAAAGGATACTGGGACTAGCTTCCTGACAGTCAAATCAAGGACCCTTTGGGCCCCCAAAATCAACCCTCAAAGTGAAGCATGTTACAGACTGGATTTTTAAAATCAGATTTAGCTCAGTGGCACAAGAGCCTGCCTGGAAAGCACAAGGTCATGAGTTTGATCCCTGGAACCAAAAAAACCAAAACAGCTGAATCCACGCTGGTATTTGTCCAAGTTAAGATACAAACAGGAGAAGAGTTTATCACAGTCGGTGGGCTGGAAGGCGATGTCAGATGTTAGGCTAGGGGTGATGCAGTCTCCCCAAAGGCCATCTCCATGTCACACTAACCCCTCCAACTGCCCCCATGGGACAACAGACAGGCCATTTGACCACTGGCCCAGCTGGGCAGTGTCCGGCTGATGGTAGGGACACAACAACCGCTGTACTCTCCAACAGCAGCGGCAGGAAACGGGCAGGAAACATTGGAAAGCAGGGACATGGGCTGCGGGCTGCGCAGGAAGCAGGGAGCTGGCGGGTCACTGCCCCCACCAAGCCCCAGGGCCAGCACCTGGGCGCGACGCCCAGAGGGCCATGTGACTGGGCCAGGGACAGGGTTCTAGACAGACAGCAGCTGCAGGTGGCACCTCAGTTCCAAGAGCGCCCAGGCCCAGGCCCGGCCGTGTGGGAACTGCGTGATAAAGGGAATCCAGGAGGGCGTGGGGAAGGCGACGGAAGGGCAGGTGGGGAGAGAAACAGCACGAGATCCTCCCTGAGACGCGGAGGGGAGGTTAAGGCCCGAGCGGCCTCCTGTGGCCAACTCCTGTTGTGTTCTGAGTCAAAGGAGGTCAGGACCAGAGTCAAGAGCTGTTCCCCATGGTGCTGCAGGGACAGGAGAGGGGATGGCCAGCTCCAGAGGGAAGGGAAAGTGTCACTACTGCCCAGGCTGAGGTGGCCAGGTGGGAGGAAGAGGATGGTGTAGGACTGTGACGGGATGGATGGATGGCGCGGGTTTACCCATCTGTAAAGCACCTCAGCCTGCACACCGCTTGCTCCTTTTAAAGAATACATGTAAGTATAATTTTTTAAGACAAAAGGAGACTAAAGAGATGGAATAAGAAATACAAAGCAAGACCCTATATTGTCTCCTGAACTGGAGAGGAAATAATACAGTCCTAGGTACCTGGGGAAATTTTCAGCTTGGATTGTGATTGGGGTGGTGTCGGTTGTACTAAGTCTCCTGAATTTGAGTTTTGTACTATGGCTCAGTAACAAAGTGGTTGGACATTTGCTGAGTCCGTCAGGCGGAAGAGTTTGCAGACAACATCCAGGCAGAGTGTGTGTGTGTGTGTGTGTGTGTGTGTGTGTGTGTGTGTGTGTCTGTGTGTATGTGCACAACACTGTGTAAGCATATACATAAGTGCATGTGCATACAGATGGTGCCCATGTGACAAGCTGTTTAACAAACCGGTCCAGGAAGGTGACAGCTAAGAGTTCATTATATTGTTTTTTGATTTTTCATTAGCTGTACATTTTCTTCTAAAATAAAAATGAGTACCCTCAAAGCAGATGTATCCCAAGGTGCCCAGAGCTGCCTGGCTGTGTGTGGGGGTGTAGCCCACCAAGCAACGGGGAGCTCTACTCAGTGTCACCATCCCCAGGGCATCAAGCTCTGACCCGAGGCCTCGCTGCCCATGTGGTCACAACACGGAAGTCACAGCAGCACCTCTGGCTTTTCCAGCCGACTGCGTTTAACCCAAATGACACAGAGCCCCCATCCTAGGCATCCCTTCTGGTTACAGGAAATGTGGGAAAGAGAAATGAATCAGGCCAGGAAGCCATCAAACACCCAGGAGGGTGTTTGATGGCTTCCCCGCTCCCCAATCCTGCAGTCCGCAGAGACCCAGCCAGGCCAAAGCCCCAAGCCAGCGACCAACCTGCGAAGTCATCTGACAGAGGACCGAGCCGACGCCGTGTGCCGGGTCAGGCAGGGCAGTGAGGACGGCACCACTTACCCACAAAGCCAAGGAGAGAAAAAGGCCAGACCCGGCCGTGCCCGGACCCTGGTGTGTGACAAAACCCAGAGGCAGCCAGCGGGGGTGTGCCAAACGGCACCATGGAACCTGCTGGAGAAACGCTAGCGCGTGGGCCCCACACCCCAAGCACATCAATGAAAAGCAACGCACGCATGGAATTTGGATCCCGATCTGCAACAAGCTGAGTGTAAAAAGGTGCTTAGGAGCCGGGCAGGCAGAGGGGACACTCGGTGGGCTGTGGACAAAGCGAAGCACTTGTCCTGGTGTCTGCACACCCGGCGGCAGGGCCGTGGCTGTAGTAAACAGAAGAGTACTTCTGACTCGGAGAGCTACTGAAATATTTGCGGACAAAACGAGTTGATGTCTGAGGCTCTAAAATAAGGCAGCAAAGTACAGGAAGGGGACATGGGTGTGTGACTAAATAAAGAGCCGCCATATGTCGGCAGGACTGGAGCCGAGGGAAGCGCGCACGGGATTCCCCTACACGCTTCCTCCTGCACTTCCAGGGGAAAACACGTCTCAGAAAGTCAGGGCGGTAAAGAAATAGCCACTCATCTCAGCTAGAAGGGACTGGGGAATAAACGCCACGCACGGCCCCAGACCCACGCCTGGCTCTGAAGTTAACTAAGGGCCGTCTTTCCTTCACTTCCTTTCTCCCTTCTTCCCTCCATTCTTTTCTTCTTCCTCTCCTCTCCCTCCCCCCTCTCCTCTTCCTTCCTTTGCCCTTCCCCCTCTCCCTCTCTCCCTCTTCTCTCTCCCTCTTTCTTTCTGCTGAGGAACAAACCCAGGCCCTTGCACATACTAGAGAAGTGCCATAGCACTGGGCTACACACTCATATCTAAAGAAAGACACTCGTGTGTCTCTGGAAGCAACTGGGATGGTAGGGAGTAGGTGCGATTGCATTGTAGAATTACTGTCAAATTTCTAGGTGTGGTAACTGTGTCAGGCACCTCAACATTCACACTCTGAAAAGATTTATACTTTTTTTGAGACAGGGTTTCACTGTGCAGCCTGAGCTGGCTTTGAACCCACAGTGACCCTCCTGCCTCAGCTTCCGGAGTGCTGGGATCATAGGTCTGTGCCTCCGTGGCCAGCCCCACTACCATTTTTTAAGGAGATGAATTATAATGACGTCTACAACTTACTTTCAAAGGGCAATGAAAAGTGTGCGTGATGTGTGTAAAAAAGCAGAAGAAGAGGAGGACGGAAGAGATTCAGGATGTGTGTATGAAGGCTGGGTGTGACACACACGTATATGACACAGGCTGACGCAGAAAGACTGCTGTGAGTTCGAGGCTATCATAGGCTACATGGTGAGACTGTATCTCAAAAAAAACCCAAACACATTCATAATGTGTGTGTGTGTGTGTGTGTCTGTGTGTGTGAGGGAGAGGGAGAGAGGGAGAGGGAGAGAATGGCAAAACATTTAAAAATTGAAGCCTGGGTGGTGGTGCACACCTGTTATCCCAGCGCTCGGGAGGCTGAGGCAGGAGGATTGCTGTGAGTTCCAGGCCAGCCTGGGCTACAAAGTGAGTTCAAGACCAACCTGAGCTGCATAGTGAGACCCTCTCTCAAAAGGACACAAACAAAAGTTGGGGTGATTCACATGGTGGTATAAAATTGCAGCTCCCTGTCGCTCCCCTCTTATTTCTTTGAGGCTCCCCCAGCCTGCTTCACACTCTGTGTCCCTCATTCTGCACTGTCCACCTCCCACCTGCTGGAAGCTGGGAACCCACAGTTCCCAGGGGGAGCCCACACTTGTCCTGTCCCATGCCCTTTGACGCAGCCCAGCACGCACACAGCAGGCCTGGCTGAGCGGGTGTGTGCTCGCAGGCTGCACCTTCCGGGAGGGCCCACTCCCGGCTCTCAGCTCTGTAACCCGCACCAAATCCCGCTCCTCAGTTCTGTCTGTGAAGGAACCACCCCTCACTCTGTGCTGAGCAACACTCCCAGTTCTAGGATTCCTTTTTCTCTTTTTTTTTCAGTGCTAGTGGGCAAACTGAGAGCCTCCACACTACGCTATATCCCTGACCCTTTTGTTTTTTTAAATGTATTTTTAGTTTTGAGACAAAGCCTTAGAAAATTGCTAAACTGTCCAGGCTGGACTTGAACTTGTGATCATCCTGCTTTAGCTCCTAGTGTGAGGAAGACAGCACCACCAAACCAGGTATATTCCCTACTTTTGGCACAGGGAGAGTCTAGGCAGTGCCACATGGTAGGCAGGGACCTGAGGCTGGGATCACAGAAGAAAGCTCAGAAACAGCACTCACTCAGGGTCCAGGTCAGATAGTCACCTCAGCTCTCTCTTCATCTTGTCATATCTGTGCATTTGCTTTGATTTTTTTTTTTTCCTTTTTCTAAAACAGGGCCTTGCCTCATTGCCCAAGCTGGTCTCAGCTACAACCCTCCTGCCTCAGCTTCCTGATCAGTGGGTCCATGTCACCTCCTCCCTTGTAAATCAAAACCACTTTTTGCAAGCCAGGTGTGGTGCAGCCTTGAGCTCCACACTCCGAGGCTGAAGCTGGGGGCGGGGGTTGAAGTGAGTTTGAGGCCAGCCTGGGTTATCAAGGCTTCAGGCACAGTGAGACCCTGTCTCAAAAACACCAACGAAAACAATGAAAACCACTCTGCATCCCAAGTCCTCTGTCCCAGCACAGGCCTCACTCTCTGTGTGTATCACTGCTCCAGAATCCTTACCATTCCCCGTCAGATATGGCCCCTCCCCAACCCGGAATGGGCTAGTCTTTCATGCTCCATTCACTGCCATAGCACCCCACTTCCCACGGGAGAAGGTACCCCTGCTTCCACCTGACACCGGGCCTTCACAGTCAGGTCCCATTCCAACCTAGATGGAGGACCCACATTCCACACCACAGTTCTAAACAGTGAACTTCCCCGATGGAGAGCCAGGAGCAGGGTTGGAAGCATGGAGCATCTATTTCCAACAATAAGGAATAAACTTTTTTTTTAAAGTATTTAAACCCAAGACCTACGCACTAAGCTATACCCCAATTCTTTATTATTACTATTATTATTATTATTAGACAAGGTCCCCCTAAGTCACCCAGGCTGGACTTCAATTTGCAATCCTCCTGTCCCAGCCTGTCAGAATATAGTCAATCATCCTTTTTTTTTTTTTTTTTTTTTTTGGTACCAGGGTTCCAACTCACGACCTGATGCTTTCCAGGCAGGCGCTTATGCTGCTGAGCTACATCCCCAGCCCTAGTGAATCATTCTTAGCCTTGTTTTTCTTCCCTGGCTCTTTCAAGTGGCTGATTCTGAAAAAGTAACTTCCCTTTCTTCCTCTGGTTCTGCTTCCCCTCTCTGCAATCCAACTCCCTCACACTCCCTCCACTTCCTCGGCTACATCCACTCCGTTTTCCTTAGCTCGAAGTAGGCTGGATTCACCTACGTTCCACGCGGAGCAGAACCCACCTGGCTGCGACCGGTCGGGTTTCAGGACCACGGACAGCGGCACCGCCGAGCCCTCCCGCTGGCGATCCCTAGGCCCTCAGCCTAGGTGAAGGCGTTTCCCTACTCAGCACTTTCCTTTCGGTGCTTGAGAAACTCCCCGGGCTATCAGCATCCGCTCCCACCCCCCTGCTCCGGAGGGCACCATACCCCTGCTGGGGGGGCACCCTCTGGTGATGCCCCCAAGCAGCCCTGCTGTATCCCATCAACACCCTGACGGGTCCACACTTAAACCCCACCCCGGAGGTCCTCCAGACCCTGCAGGAGAGAGGGACACGCTGGGAAAGGTCCCTGCCCTGTCGCAGTTATGCTCTGGTCCAAGGAGACCAGGCTGTGAGGACAGCCATGAGAACTGTTATCACCGAGGACCTGTCAGGCAGGAGAGGGCAGGTCAGTGCCCAGAGCTGCCAGAAGAAGCAGGAGGAGCGTGCGCTGGTCCCCAGGGGAGACTGGATCCGCAGGCCCAGCGCAGGGCGCCAGCGGGTCAGGCGATGAGCTCAGCGCACTGAGCAGCAGCCAAGTCCTGAAGACCTTGTGGGCTGGACGCAGATGCTAGGTGCATCCTAAGCGCGTGGGGGTTGGGAAGGGATCCACTGACCTGTCCTGCCCAAAGACAGCTGCACCTGGTTTTGCTTGGGACTCAGCTACCAGTATGGGGCACGGGACCTGGTGTGAGGGTGGGTGACCTAGACAGGTCGAGTCTGGGGACCAGGTAGACACAGGGCATGCGCAGGCATCATTCCAGTGGCCTGGATAAAAGAAAATCAATGCCCTCTGGCTTCGTCCCCGCTGCCCAAGCACACGTGGCCAGTCAGAGGTTCTATCGATCTCCTGTCAACATCCAGCCTTCTCACGGCTGTCCAGCTCTATGCCCACAGCTCCAGCCTGGCACATCCCACATCCTGCAGAGCCCCCTCCCCCTGCTGTTTCCTGTCCCTTTCCTGGGAGCCCAAACCAGAGCAGGCTGCAGGCCGGGCAAGGTTTACACCAGTGTGACCCTCATGCTGCCCTCCCGGCATCCCACTGCGTTGCCCATGCCAGTGCAATACCAAGGATCCAATCGGAGATTCCTGCTCTCAAGCAACTCTTGTCTCCCTCTCCAAGGCCTGGCGCCCTCGTGGGCAACTTGGGTGTCTGGGCCTGGTCACTGTGTGCTGAGATCTAAGGTGCCAGTTTTCTGTTCATCCTTATGCTTTCCTTTTAACTGCTCTCAGGTCCAGGATTTCTAATGCTTAGCAAGGCAGGATAGAGTCCTGGCGAGGCGCTGCCTCCACTGCCAGGAAATTTAACCTCCAAGAGCTTCCGTGGTCCCCGAGTCAAAACAGAAACACAAATGCTACCTCCCAAAACACAAAACTAACAATCAAAACAAAACAAAAACAAAAATGGTGCCCACAGTATGGGGCCAAGAAAAATTCACAACTTAACTCAAAGAACTCAGAACTGCCTGGCCCCTGACACCCCATAAAGTAACAGGTACCAGGATAATCACTGTTGCTTACCTAATTGTTTATTTCTACTACGCATCAATATGTATAGGCCAGGTGCTTTATATCCATGGAGCAGCTCGGTGCTGACCAGCTACCATTTGGTCTGCCTCATGCTTTTGTATGCTTTGCTTCTTTTGAGCTGGCGGGGGTCAGTAAAGAATATCTCATGGTACACGATGTTACACTACATTCAGATCTCAGGGCTCATAACACAAGTATTATTAGCAACAATTCCACAAGGGAAGACTGGTAGCTCTGTCTTTCCAGCCACTGTACCTGGCAAGTTTGACACACGGGTGATGCCTTGGAGGTCATAGGCTACCAGGTAAAGCAAAGGAGAGGTCAGCGGTTGGGCTCAGGCTGTCCCAAACGGCCAGGTCAGGAGTCTGACCTCCAGCCTGACCTTGGCCAGCTGGCTCCAAGGCAGGCAGCCAGGGTATGAGCACATGCTCTGATCAGCACACTCTTGGGTCGGTCCCATTCTGCCGTTGACTGACTAGCTTTCCTGTCTCCTAGACCATTTCCCTTTCTGTGTCTGCAAACAATGAGGCTGCCTTCTAACATTCAGGGTAAGTTCAATCAAACTCCCCATGCTCCCTACTCTTGCCCCACTTTCTCTCTCTAGGCCACTATTTTCCATCTGAAACATGATGAGACCTTTCTGCTCTGACACTCTCAATCATGATATCCTACAGGTCTTATTTTAGCTCAGTGGTGTCTGGTTCCACGCGCTGTGATTCAAGTCTGCACTGAGGTTGCACCCTGCTTTCCATGGAAAAGGTCTCAGGAGGCTGGGTTGAAGGCTGGGGGAGGGTGGGCCCTGGGAGAGCTGGGTGTTGAGCGAGGAGGGGGAGGAGACTGGGGGAGGGGATGCTGGAGATCACTGTGCAGCAGGAAGAGGGACAGGATGCAGGCCCTGAGCACATGGTGGAGGTGGGAGATATGGTGGGGTTCGTTTAAGAACTACCAGCTCAATTGCAAGGACCTGATATGAGTTGAATTAAATTGTGTGGCTGGCATTTCAACCAAATTGGAGACTTGAGTCAGAAAGTAAGCTGGGCTGGGTTGGATGGGGGTGGGAGTTGAGCTGTGTCTGACCTCTGCTGCATTGTGCTGGTCAGAATGAGGCTGGAAGGCCGAGAAAGAGCTCTTCTCTGGAGCTCTGGGCTCCCCAGTCATCTGGCTCACACTGGTGTCCCAGGCAATGCCCTGCACCCTGCTGGATCTATAGCAGCTAGGCAGAGCTGTTCTGAGATGAGACCATCACACACCCAAGAGCCCTGCACCTCGAAATAAAGAAAAAACTATAAACAAGTACTGAACTCCAGGGGATGCCATGCATGGCAGAGCATTTCGGGGGAAACCTAAAACTCGCTTTGAAATGCATCACAAAGGAAAAATAAATAAATAAATAAATAAATAAATAAGAGAGAACTGGCAGGTGATTAGAAGCAAAGGGCTGCACACTGGGTAATGGAAATCCAGTAGTAAATTCACACCTGACCAGTTGAGCACTCACTGCAAAACTCTTGACTTTTTTGTCTAAGGGGGAAAAAAACCCAAAGAAAACAGAATGTTGCACAGAAAATGAAGCGCCTTGTAAACTGTTAATTACTAAAATATCAGTGATGTTTAAAATTACAGGCTCCAGAGGCGAGGTGCGGGCGGAGCAGACGGCGCAGCCCTCGGTCCCTCCTGCCAGGGCTCCCACCTGAGAGGATGAAGAAGATGCCGGAAACGAAGGCCAGGATGGTCCTCTGAGGGCGGATGTGGCCGATGTTGCTGATGACGAAGGCGGTGAACACCAGAAACAGGCTGACCATGGGGAAGGGCGTGGCCGTGCGCACCGTCTCTGGGGGGACAGGGAGGCGGGGGTGAGGGTCTCCGGAGGCCCCGCCCATTGCCCACCTTGCCCTCGGCCACGCCCCCTGGCCCTTCAAGAGAACACGCCCCGCTGTGGTCCCGCCTCCAGCCCCTCGACAGGCCCCGCCCCTCCCGGTCCCTGCTGTGCGGCCTTTGAGCCCGCACCCTCCTCCCAGGACCCCTCCGTCCCTTTCCCTCACTCAGAATATTCTCCGTGTTTTCGGTCACCAAGTTGATCTCTGGTTCGAGGAAGTATTCCGAGGCCACGCAGCGCCCCTTCTCCCGACCTGGTGGGGAGGAAGAGGCAGAAGCAGCAATGGACGAGAGGACGCCGAGCTCCAGAGCGGCGCCAGGGCGGGGCAGAGGGAAGACCCGGGGTGGGGGCTTGGCGCACCCAGGCTCGCGGCGTCCGTTAGGGGATGGGGAAGGGAGTGGCATAAGGGCGCTTGCTTGCGATTTCTCTTCTCGTGAGCTGCCCCGGAGGCCCGGGGAGGAGGGCAGGGCTGGACCCCAGGTCCCAGGAGGAGGGCGCTGGGTCTCTAAAGAGGGTGAGGCCGGGAAGGCCGGGATTCCTGAGGGAAGGGGAGGCAAGGACTAGGACTTGGTCCCAGGATGGGGCTTCTACACCCAGAGGGTACAGGGTGAGGTGCGGGGGCTCTGCAGAAATCTGCACTTCCAGGAGAGGAACAGGACCATTTTCTGGATTTCTGGGCGCCAAGGGAAGGCACTGGAGATGAGGCCGAAGCGGTCCGGGCGAGATGGGCGCGGGGCAGTGAGGGGCAGGCGCACCCCGCACCTGCGAAGAAGCAGACCCGCCAGAGGCCGGCGTGCAGCGCCATCTTGACCTCGGTGGTCTGGTTCTGCGGCAGCACCGTGCCTTCCTCCATGTACAACCAGTAGTCTGTGCTGACCGCGATGCCCACGAGCAGCAGGCCGCAGGCGCCGAACACGCTGCTCAGCAGGGTCAGGGCACGGCTGCTACAGTGACTCATCCTCAGCGGCGGGGGCCGCCCCGCGGGGCCTGCAGGGTGGGATACTGCAGTGGGGACCCCCGAGGGGAATCACCCAGGTCCCTAGTTGAGCCCTGGCTGGAGCTAACAGCTCCAAGATAGAACCTTCTCTAATCCGAATTCCGGGTCCTGAGCCATGACCTCACCACTGCCCTCTGACCAGAGACGCAGCACTTAACTCTGGATCTCAGGGTCGGTTCTCCCCGATTTGCCAGGATTTGCCAGCTAGGCTCTGCGTGGCTCTGGGCCCAGATCCTCGACCCCAGGGGAAGGTTTCCAAATATCATGGCACTCCAAGGCCCTGGCCTGAGAGCTCAACCTTACAAATCAGACAGGACACCCACCAGGGTCCCCCACGCTGAGACGGAGCTGGTGACTCTGACACTGTTATGACATGAAGCAGCTTAACTACAGGACCTGGAACCGCTGCCCTAACAGCACCCTGACCCAAGACCCCAGCAGAGACCTCGAGGGTTCAACAAGGAGGGCCTGGCACTTCCACTCTGAGCCAGGATCCATACCCTACTCTGGCTCCAGGACTCGACCGCCAGCTGCTTGCTGGCTTCTACCCTCAGCTCCAAACAAGCACCCTAAACACCTCGTTCAAGGTCTCAGCCTCGGAAGCTGACCTTGGCATCCCCAGACAACACCCACGGGCTCCCAGCTGGGGCATTGTGCTGGGACTGTGGATATTCTACAGCTTGAACTGTCTGGAACCTCTACCCCGAGCCACACACTTTAATCCATGCCCTGATTTGCTAGACCTGATACATGGGCTGCATCTAGAAAATCAACAGCACCCAGAAAACCCCAGATGTGTTACTCATCCAGGATCCCTAGCCTTCCACCCTGGCCTCAGGCTTGACCTATCTCAGACTTTGCACACAGGCTCCCACTAAGCTTCAGCTCTGGAACTTTTACCTTGACCCTGACAGTCTATTTGAACCCTAAGAACTTCTGCCTCTGACCCTGTGCCTTGCTTCAATTTGGGGCCCCAGTCTGATTTCACAGCCACCACACAGGACTTAGATTCTAGAACTCTGATTCCACTCTCCTGCCCAAAGGGAAGCCTTGAAATGGGAATTTGGGAACTTGTTCACAGGTACCCAGAAATCTGGAGCCATGGTGCTGACTAGAGACCCTAGACTGTGATAACCATTAGCTGAGACCCCAGGACCCAGCACCCCAACCAGAACGCTCCAGCAAGATGAGAGGCCTTCATCCTGCAAACTAGGAATTGCTGCCCCCTGAGTAGAGCACCTCCATTCAGGGGCCCCAAATTCCATCCCAGAGATCCCAGACCTAGATTTCCTGGGCTAGGCCTTCCAGCCACATGCTTTCTTCAACAAGCTGCGGGGGACCTGGATCCCAGCGCTGGACTTCCAAACCAGAAATCCCCAAGTCATAGCTGTGGCTCCAAAATCCAATTAAGGATTCTCCTAGAGACTCTGCCTCAGTTTGGGGGTTCCTCAGCATACAACTGAAGGACTCCAAATCCCTCATCTGCAGCCCCCACTTCCTGGCAGGAAAGTTCCCCCGTGCCACATAATCCCAGGGTGTGGAGCTCATCTTGGGATGGCCAGGCTACATCACCCAGAGACCTCCAGGTCCTTGAATACCAGCCACTCTTTACCTGGGAAGTCTGCGACCCTCCAACATTCAGGACACATGCATGACCACTTCACCTTTAACCAGAATTCCCAGGGCCTTGAAACTCTGCCCCACCCCAGTAAGGACCCTGAAGTCTGAGGTCACCCCTCACGCTGGCGCTGCCAGCGTCCGGAGGCCACTGGCTGTACCGCCAGCCTCCTGAAAGACCCGGGGACAGGAGTCTGGAAAGCTGAAGCGGGTTTTTCTTCCCAGCCCCACCCCCACTCCCCGATCTGTGGCTCCAGGACTCGACCGTCAGCTGCTTGCTGGCTTCTATCCTCTCAGCTCCAAACAAGCACCCTAAACACCCCGTCCGAGGTCTCAGCACCGGTAGCTGACCTCGGCGTCCCCGCCCGATGCCCGCGGGCTCCCAGCTGGGACCAGGGCTGCGTACCCATTTCCCTCCCCCAACCCCTCCCTCCGTCCCAGTTCCTGAGCGCTCTATCTGGCCGCCAGCTCCCCGTCCAGCAGCCCTCGCTCCTCTGGGACCCTCTCCCAGGCCTGGAGCCTTCTTCCCGTCCTTCCTCCCAGCCTCCCCGCATGCAGGCGTGCGGACCCCCGCGATCCCGGTCTTCCAAGCCCAAGTCCAAACTCCATCTGCCCTCAGTCTCTCGGGAGAAAGCAACTCCCCCTTCCTTGGGACCCTTTTCCAGACTCTCAGCCCGCTCCCCTGGGCCTGGGCCTCTACCCGCGCCCGGGGCCGCCCTCCATCGGGCCGGGACTCGACCCTCCCGGCGCAGCGCCCTGCGACTCCGACACTGAGAGCTCCGCGTCCCGCTCCGGGACCCTCGGACCCCGTCCTCCGGGATCGGCCAGGCCCAGAGGTCCCCGCGTCCCCCCAGACTCGGCGCTCGGGAGTCCCGACCCCCCGGACCTCGCCCCGCAGCCGCTCGGACCCTCCTGGGCCCCACGCCGGCCCGCAGTCTCCTCGCGTGTGCCCCCAGCCCCCCAGGAGCCTCCCCGCCCCGCGCTCACCTCGCTCAGGGCTGGGCGCACGCTCTGGGCCGCGGGCTCCGCAGCCGCATGACCGGCCCCGCAGCTTCCCCCGGCCGCCGCCGCCGCCGCCGCCGCCACCGGGGTCGCCGGTGCCCGAGCCCCCCGCCCCCGCCCCGGAGCCCGGCGTCCCGGCCCCTCCCGGCCTCCCACCCCCCACCCCCCGCGCCCGCGGCCTCACTCGGCGGACGCGGCCGGGCGCAGGCACCCGCGGCCGCTCATTGGCTGCCGAGGAGGAGGGGAGGGGCGTGGAGGGGGCGCGGGGCGCGCAGGATGGCGGGGCTCGGGGGTGGGGGGCGCGGGCCGCGGAAGGGAGCCCGGCGGAGAGCCCGAGACGGGCACGGGCGCACGGAGTGCGGCGCGCTCCCGCGGAGAGCTCGGGGCCGCGCCAGGGACCCCTGCGCCCCGCTACTGGAGGGGTCGACGATCGAGAGCGAGGGGGCAGGGTCGGGGTGCGGGCCCCCCAGCGCCCGTCGGCACGGAGGCTCCGAGGCCCCGCGGGTGGAGAGGTCAAGGGGCCGGAGCGCAGCAGGGGCGCCCGGAGGCCTGGGGCGCGCAACGCCGGGCTCCGGAGACCTTGCGCCCGAGGAAAGTGCGGGGACAGCGGCCGAGGGACTAAGGGACCGGGGCACAGGGGGACGGGGGCGGAAACCCCAGGAAGGAGAAGCAGCCTGGGGGACCCGAGCAGGGCAGGCGGGGGCTCCGGCCCGGCCGGGGGCGGAGCCTGGGGTCGGGGCGGTGCAGGGGGCGTCCCGGGCCAGGGTCCCAGCGGCGAGCGGGCGGGCGCAGCGCGGAGCCGGGTCCTGCAGCCGCCGCGGAGCCGGGAGCCGGGCCAGCCCCCCCACCCCCGCCGTGATGTCAGCGGGGCCACTCTTAAAGGGGCAGGCTGCCCGCCGAGGGTCAGAACGGGGCTGGGGCCTGCGGGCACTGCCGAGGTGCTGCGGAAGCGGGACGGGGCGGGGTGGGAAGAAGCGGGAACTCCGCATCCGCTGGAACCGGGGCCCAAGAGCCCAGGAACCTGCAAGCGAGAAGAGACGCCGGTTCCTCTAGAGCACCTGCGAGGCTTGGAGCTCAGCCCCCTTCCACACACACCCACCCACACACTGGCAGCCTCTACTCCGCGGGCCTGCTCCGTCCGAGGACTACATTCCCCGTCAGCCCCCTCTGCCAGGGGCTGCACCTGGGGGAAAGGGTCTGCCGTGAAGGCCGCTGGGAAATGTAGTCCTTCCGAGAGGGTCCCTCCACTCCCCCGACTCGCAAGTGGGTCAGGGGAGAAGAGGCGGGAGGACCCGCCTGCCTTCTGCTGGCGTGGTCTGGGTGAACGTGGCCTGTGTCGCACTTCACGGGAGTCCGGGTGCACATTTCTGATCTCTGAAACTGAGGCGGTCTCCCCCACCAGCACCTTATGATTTGTGTGTACCCCCTTCGCACCCCGCCTTCGCTGATCTCTGTGTGGTCACCGTCCCACCCTCGCACCCTCTCCGCTCTCCAAGTTTACAAGAAAATATGCAAACACTTCAGCGTCGGCATCCCAGATTTATTCTCCAGCAGCTGTGGCCGGGGTTGGGGGAGGCTAAGGGGAGGAGGCGGGGTGGGGGAGCCCCCAGAGGCGGCAGGCCCGGGGAGGGGGCGGGGAGGCGGTGTTCCCAGAGAGACTGGAGCCATGCACGGGAGTCTAGAACGAAAGCCGGCTGGGAACAGTGGGGAAAGGCCCCTTCCTACAGCCCCAGAACCCTGGGGAGCAGGGCAGGGCCTCCCATGTGCTCTATAACTGGGGGAGGCAGACAGGGCTCGAGGACGGGGAGGACTCGGGTCCCGGTCTGCAGCGCGACCCCGCGAGACCACTTCCCAAGGAGGGGGGAGCAGGAGGAGGTGGGGCTACCGGGGTGGAGCCTGGAGTCCCGCGGGGCGGGGGCGAATTCGAGGTTTGGAATCTAGAACTCGGGGAGACTCCAGCGCCGGGTGCAGCGCCGAGGCCAGGAACCGCAGGAGAGGAGGCGAGCACCCGGGAACCGGGACGTAGGGACGCGGGCCAGAGCGCTGCGGGGCGGCGGGGCGGGTGGCGGGGCCGTGGGGGACACCTAGCGGCGGCAGGTGACATCACATGACAGGCACGGGCACCGGGCTGCTAGGGCTGCGCGCGTCCGGGTGCACGAAGTCGGGGTTCACGTAGGTGAAGCCTTGGAAGTCCGCCTGGTCGATACTGGCCAGGACCAGGCGGTCCGGCGGGGTCAGCGCTGGTGCCGCCCGCGTGAAGAACTTGTCGAAGTTCTCGCCGCTGCGGCCGCACTGTGGGGTTGGTGGGATGCGGGAGGCCAGGTTGGGATTCCGCCGGCTCCGTGGGGGGCTGCGTCTCGTCTTAGCTACCCGGGGGCCCCCCGCAAACGCGCGTGGTCTCTGCGCCCGCTCTGGGGAACCCCAGTCCTCCTCCAGGTGCAGGCTCCGGGGGCGGGACGGGCACTGACCGGGCGGGGTTTGAACGGAGGCGCGATCTCCAGCCGCTCCAGCCGGTCCCAGTCGATCCAGCGGAAAAAGCCGTGCGCCCGGATAGTGGGCTCCCCATCCGGCCCGGAGCCCAGACGCTTCCCTGGGTGCTTGGTCAGGAACTGTGGGGAACACAGAGAGGGACGGAGGGATGGACAGACAGATGGACAGAAGCCTGGACAGAGCGACACAGGCACGCAGACCCAAGAACTGAGAAGGGGGAAGGGAGATGGAATGGGGGCGCGAGAGGGGAACTCCAGCCCCTGACATGCAGAGGTGGACAGAGAAAAAGGATCAACGTGTGTGAGGGGGTGAAGCGCAGAGGAACCCAGGAAGGGCAGAAGGGAGACATA
>PVLA01014433.1:0-30590 GCA_004027455.1 Hydrochoerus hydrochaeris | reverse complement strand
ATTTCACTAATGAGGATAGTCTCAAGTTGTCTCCATTTGCCTATGAAGGCCTCAAGGTCATCCTTTTTTATAGCTGAGTAATATTCCATTGTATAAAAATGCCACATCTTTTTCATCCACTCTGCAGTTGATGGGCATCTTGGTTGTTTCCAGGATTTAGCTATCACAAGTTGTGCAGCTATGAACATGGGTGCACATACACCACTGTGATATGAACTTTTCAGTTCTTTGGGGAAAATACCCAGGAGGGGGATAGCTGGATTGAATGGGGCTTCCAATCCTAGTCTTCTGAGAATTCTCCATATGGATTTCCATGTACTGGCTCAACTTTTCCATGTTATGTTCCAGTTGTTTCTTTCTGCTTTTCCTCTTATTTAATTGCTTATGCTACCTAGTGGTTTCTTTCTGTTGTTGTTTCGGGGATTGTGGTCAATTTTACCTCTGTCTAGTATGTCTTTCAGTACTCTTTCTAGGATTGGTTTGGTGGACATGAATTTCCTCAGTTGTTCTTTGTCATGAAAGTATCTTGTTTCTCATTAAATTTGAATGAAAGTTTTGCTGGGTACATCAGTCTGGGTTGAAGGTTGTTTTCTTTCAGGGCTTGAAATACCTCACTCCAAGATCTTCTTGACTTGAGGGTTTGTGCTGAAAAGTCTGCCGTGATTCTAATGGGCTTTCCTTGATAGGTGAGTTGTGTCTTTTCTCTGACAGCTTTTAATATTCTGTTTTTATGCTGTATGTCTGAGATCTTAATTATTATGTGTCTGGGTGTGGATTTATGTTGATTGTGACTGGTGTTCTATATGCCTCACTTATCTGCATATCAGATTCTTTCCCCATGTTTGGGAAATTTTCTGCTATTATTTCTGTAAATACTTTATGTATGTCATTTGCCTGGACTCCTGTATCTTCACTAATGCCCATTATTCTTATATTGTTGCTCTTGGCATCATCATGAAGCTTCTGGATCGTCATTTCATGATGCTTTGTTATTTTTAAAAGTTCTGTCCTTTCCTGATCACTAACTGTGATCCTGTCCTCAAGGTCCGAAATCCTATCTTCAGCTTCCTTTAAGCGGTTTTGCTCGCTTTCAATAGAGTTTTTTGTTTCTTGGATGTCTCTTTGAGTTTGTTTCATGAATTCTGCTTGTTTTCTATATTGTTCATTCAAAGTTTCAATCAGTTTCCCATGCTCATGTACTTTTTTCTCTAGTTCTTCTTTAGCTGCATTCAACAACTCCTTTACTAAAGTTGTTATTTCTATTTTTACATGGGAGAGTACTTCTAATTTGATTTCCTCTATAGCCTGATAGAGTTGTTTTTTTTTTATTTCACTGGCTATCTTTTCAGAGATTCCTGGTGTGTTACTTTTGGGGTCCTCTATTTCAATGTCTCCTATACTTGCTTCTGGTGAACTATATGTTTGAGACTGCATTTTCCTTTTTCGTTTTGTCATTTTCACTCTGCCTGGTATTTTCTATATGTAGGAGGGGATAATACACACTATTTTCAGACACAACAAAGTCATACAGTTAGTTGGAGGGGCTTTAATACTGGCCTTATTTATCCCCTGTACACCTCTATTTTAGGGGTATACTCACCACATTGATACAGTCAATCCAGTGTAGTCCAAAGTTCGCCACCTGGCAGCAAAATTCCAAATTTTTTTCACACTAACTGAATCCCGCTGAGATCTTCTGCTGTTCCAGGTGGGAGGGTGAGCCCAGCTGAAGCGGTCCAGGGCAGTTTTCAGTCTTGGGCGGGCCTCCTCGATGTTCCCGGTGGCGGTGGCAGGGCGGGCCCACAGTGGAGGTTCTGGGCAGCCTACCCCTGATGCAGGCTTCCGCTGAGTTCCCGGTGGCAGGGCGGGCCCTTGATGGTGGTTCCGGGCAGCTTACACCTGCTGCAGAATATGTGACATTTTATAAAGAGTTTTCTGCATTCATAACAACCTGTTAAGGTCATCACCACCCTAATTTCTTTCCATATTTTTTCTAAAGTAATTCACAATAAACACGACTGCAGAAACTTTTTCATGGTCACTGAGGTGACACAGACTTCAGGCTGTGGCCTTCTGCCTCAGAGCACTTAGTCTGTGTGGGTTCCCCCGCATCCTCTGCCCAATCTGCTCCACACAGAGACCTGCAATTTACTAAGCAGGTGTTCAGCTAGTCAGAGACTATTTTTATCTGTTTTTAAAGGTGAAAGTGTGTGGGGTTGTACTATGCTTTGAGTGAGAGAAAGGCAGCATAAAAAAGGGGGTGGGGGAATGAATAGAAAGTGCATTCCAGACAATCCTGGAGCAGACAGCTGTGACCTTGAGCCATGGCAGAGGCATCACTGTGATGTCAGAGTAATTCTGCACAAATAACAGTAATCAAACCCAGCACACACACTCGCCAGTAGACACAGACTGATGCATGCGCTGAGCGAAGAGAACACTGCGCCTTCCCTTCTGAGGCTGCAGCTGAATGAAACTGTGTGATCCAGAGGTGAGTCTCACCCTAGTTTGATGAGCCCCTTCTTGCCTTAGGAAAACATGTGCTATCACTTTCCTGTTTTATTTTAAATGCTGTTAAAAAGTAGTTTCTAATCCATAAACTGTTTGCAAATGGTTCTTGCGTCATTAACAACCTCTTATATTGGGACTCTGTACCTTACTGAAGATATTCATAAATCATATTTTCAATGATCTCCTGTATGAATCCTTGAAACCAATGCTGTCATACAGTCGAGGAAATTGACAAAGATGAGATGAATCACACAAGGGCTACAAACTGTGTGTTCAAAACTGAACTTGAACTCATGTCTCTACATTGCACATTAGTGCTTTCTCATGCCACAATGCAGCCTCAAACCCTTAATTTTGAAAGCACTTGAAGTATGAATCCTTTCTGCCTTTCCACATAAAGATAATTCTCCTAGGGAACAGGAATACCATGAGTTGAGTTGTTGTATTTTTGCTCTTCTGCAGGCTACATTATTAAACTTTTATTACAACTGGCATATTGGTTTCATTTTTTTATTTCTTATTTAAAACCATTTTTTTTGTGACCTGACAAGCTCATGCCAGTCACATGTTTCCATCCCACTTTTCTTATAGGTTTATGTCATGCTTTTTATTTTCCTCATTCAGAATTTGAATTCATATTTCTTCAGAGCCCACATAATTTTATATTAGAAAGAACATTAAAATCAGGACAGTAGGCCAAGGATTTTGAAGCTGCCTTGTGGGGAGCTTAAATTAATTCACTCATTCAACACAAGTGAGATCCAGTTGATTTGCAGCAGAGAGAAAGAGGCAGGAGGAAACCAGGCCTCTTGCTGAAGAATTGCAATGTGGATCACGTGAGATCTATTTTATATTCACAGCATTTGTGGTAGAGGGCACAGACTCTCACCATTGTGGAGTATCGGGGTTCAGGGAAACCAGTCTCCCCAGCTGGAATTGGCATTTGTCAATGAAAGGGTAGGAGCCATACACACATATGGATTTTATTCTAAAGAAGGAGATATTGGAGCAACAGAACATACTAAAGTGGGGCTTAATGTATACAGAAAAAGCAAATATTTGTGAAAGCTAAGAACATACCTGCACAAGACATATCTCCTACTTACCAGTGTGAAATCAGGGGAGATTTTTCAGGAAAAAATGCAACAATAAGAGAAAAGTAATACTTCATTTTATAGAATTATTTATCATCAAACAGGGATTAGAATACATGAATAATATTCCAGATATGAGATTGATTCTAGGAAACTAACATCTATTTTAATAAAAACTTAAAGGATGCAGTAGGACAATATGTTAACTTTTATTTCCTACATAGCATAAACCTCTTTCAACAAAAGTCAGAAAAGTAAAAGAAGTTCAAACAAAAGCTGTGTCTTCTGTAACCAAAGCAGAATTGGTAAGTCCATTATTGCAGGGCCTTGCTCACTGGCACAACATTTGTTGACCTTTTACTTCTTCTTAGGTCACAGGCTACCTTAGGACAGGAAGCACTTCCTGTCTTCGACATCTGAGCGCTCACACAGTGCTTGGCATCTGCTGTGTGTCCACGAAGCACTGAGCATCTACAATCCAGACTCTCAGCTCTATTAAAGAGGATGAGGTTCTCTCCTCATCCCAAATCAGATTTATTTCTGAGCAACCTCAGTTCAAAGTAAATTATAAAATAGGTAAAGGTTCAAAGTGAATCATAAAACAGACAATGGTTATTTTATGTTTATGCATAAAATAGAGTGCATCTCATTGATGCTCTGTGCGTACGCTTGTTTGTGATTTTGTATTCCTTGAATCATGTCATGATAGCGAAGTTTAGGACAGATTGTGTTTACGCTTTTCTATGTATTTCAGTTTTTGTCCCAAGGTTGGCAAGCAATATTTTTCTATTAAGAAAATGAGTGGTTCATGAAAAAAAAAAGTGTGTTGCTTTTTCTTGAAGGATTGTGGGGGTTTCAATAAATGATAAACCTTTGAATAAGGATGAAGGAAGCTTAACCACTAGGTAGGAACTCGGAGCTTTCGTTCTTACTGGGAATGAAGGTGACTACGGGCTGGCGGGACTCATCCTGGCTGTGGGGAGCAGCCCAGGAGGCAATGAGATGGGGCATAGATGCCTTATGTGCTCACAGAAGTAAGAGTCAGGGCAAACAGAAAGCCGATTATCACAGACATAAATTATTCGTCAAAGATGCAGAGTGAAGGGGAGAGGTTTAGAGCCTGCACTTGCTTCATGGTCCCTCTGTGGAGGAAAGGTAATTCTCAGTGTTGAGAGGATTCTTCCCTGAGGACATAATTGCATCACCAGGGGAAGATGAGGAACTAATGGGGAATGAGACCCATGGAATGTTATTAAGAAGCACTTCGGAACTATGAAACGTTCAGTTCGGAGACGCAGCTAGTTAACTTGCTGCTCACTTAATTACAGAACTCCTATGAGATGAGCTTGGAAGAGATGGATAAGGTAGCTCGGTGGAAGTGAAAACATTCCCTGATGAGAGTAAAGATATGGAATATGTAATTAAATTGTGGGAGGGAGACAGATGCCATCAGGACTCCACTTGTTCCACAGTGAAGAAAAAAAATGGTGCTATAATAAATATAAAAATATGATGTTAAACTGCTTTTCCAGCCTCAGCAAATGGGGAATCATCCAAAGCAGTATCAGTTTTTATTCACTTTCTGATGCCTCTTGGTTACATAACTGTTTCTTTATTTGGGTTTATAAAAGACTGAGCAGCAGGGTGGTGAGAATTGAACACATTGCAGTGCAATCATTGAAAAATAGAAGCAGTTTACAAAGTAAAAGACAATTTAACTGGTAAGAGGGGGAAATATCTTTTGGAACCAATGTTATAGGAAATGAATTTTGATGACTTTCACTCTTTAGTCAAGGAGGCTGCAGACTGACAGAGAAGACTGTGCTGATATGCTAGACCCAAACCCATCACGTTAGGGCCCCTTTTATGGGCAGTTTAATGGGCGAGAAGAAAATTAAATTGAAATCCAAAATGAAATGAAAGTGTAAGCATGATCCCGAGGGAGAGGAATGGTGTGGAAAATAAAGGGTTTTGTTTCTTTTTGTTTTTTGATTTTTCTCCTCAAGAAGTAAAAACTGTTAATATATTCATGACACCAATTTTAATATGATTGTTGGAAATACGGTACAGTGGACAAAGGCTGAGATTTACATTCAGAACAAACTTGGTTCAAATTCTGGCTCTGCCTCTTACCAGTTTTGAAACTAAGTTATTCATATTCAGCCTCTCCACGGGTTTCTGTAATTTGTAAAAGCTGAATATTGAAAATCTGTTTATAAGTTTGTGAAGCCTAAATAGAATATAGCCCATGTCTAGAACTTACAGAATTCACCGAGTAACTGAAAAGTTACTAAATAAATATCTTTACTCAGTCACAATATTGCTAGACATTTGGTTCTCCATTTTTACACCCAGGGATCACAATTTAAAATAAAAAGTAATTTGCTTACCTACACCAAATAATAATAACAAAAAAATAATAATAATAGTTCTGCTAGTATTTAGGAGACAGAGATAAAGAATCTTATTTTAATGATCTGCATATGTATTTCCTAATTTTCTACATTTTTGATTAATAATAGAAAGGCAGGATCAGGGTACTTTTTATTCTTACTTTAGTACAAGTACCTTCCTCAGAAACCATTTGGAATGCATTTTAACCATTCAGACTATATTGATGGTAAAAGGAATATCTTGAGAGAAACATAGTTATGTCATACCTTGTATTCAGTAGGAGTCACACCAATAATGCTTCTATGTCTATTATTTAATGTTTGAATAATATTTACATTTAAAACGATTCTGAAATAAGGGTGCTTCTCTTAATACTGTTATACAGCAAACCATATCAAAAGCTTACAGGCTTAAATACAGCTATATGATGTGATGCACGGGTTTGTCTGTGTTTAGGAATGGGTTTTATGTGGGAAGCCTCTCACTGAGATCCAGTATGTGATTACTGTCAATTATTGATGGATGCTGTGGTGGTCTCGTGGCTCACAGGAGCTGGGTATGGTTGGCCACTGAGCTTGCAATAGGGTTTGGGGGTACATCTAAGTGTTCTTCCTATAAGATTTTGAATAAGTGTACTCAGTGATCACGTATGAATGCCCTAGAGGTCTAGGACAATGTATTGTGTCCTTTTATGACTCAGAAGTATGGAGGATCAAATCCATCTCATTCTCTTGATGGTAAGTGAGCTGCCAAGATTGGCCTAGATCCAAGGAGATTGGATACTGGAAATGCTTGCTATTGGGATAAGGTTAAAGATCTGCTGATATATTTAACAACACCAACAGATATAACATTACCCCCACTTGTTTTATCTCAGAGAACTGAAAGATGTAAAGTCCAGGTGAAGATAGGGAGGGTGAACCCTCCATCCCTCCAGCCCATCCTCGATCTTGGATCAGTCCAGTTACTTCCTGAATAAATACTAGCAAAGAAAATTGGAAGGTAACATTTGTAGCAATCTTTCTTGAAACTCTTCACCCATCACCCTCTGAGGACCTTTCACCTCATTTTAGTGGTCAGGTCACTCTCTTGAGAACTTCTGTTCCAGACTTAAAAGTTGAGGTCCTTAAGACTTCTTAGTCCTCTCTGGAGACAGGAGCCTGACACTCCAGCTCATTTATTAGATGTTTTGCAAGGTAAATGCATGGTGCTGGCTTACCTGTGTGCTTGGATTCTTTGTATACCAGCAAGGAGCATTCATTCTTTTACAACCATGTTTCTTTGGGATGTGCACTGGCCAAGCAAAGTTAAGATGGATTTAATGAGATAATTAATTAATATTTATGTGAACCTGAGAAATTTTGGGTTAATTTTGTGGAATATTTCAGAATCCATGCATACACTATATGCAATACACAATGCATTGTGATTTCAAAATCTACATTAATATCAATTAAAATTATAAAAAACTTCTTAGTATCTTGGAAGTATGTGAATACCCCTAGATTTGAAGTATAAATCTAGTTGAATGACTTTGGACACACTATGTTTTTGTAGTTTTTCTTTTGTTCTGTTTTTAAGACTTATTTCCTTTGTATCTAAAATGGCACAGTGTTTAGGATTATCCTAAGTATCTTACAAAGGAATGAAAAGCCCCCCCACACATAACTGTTTTGGCATAAAAAACTCAGGAAATGTAATGTTGAGGTTTGTTTTATTTATTTTATTTATATGTGGTTAAAGTTTGAGTAAATTTGATAGTATTGGTGCTAAGACACTAATAATTATCAACTAGCAGTTATCATCTGTACTGACAACTACTCTTGCTATATTTCTGTTGTAGTCAGAGGTTGTGAGGAGAACAATTACAATCAGGACATGGAGTTTATAATATTATATTATGATGGACACACAGAGTTAACACAAGAAAACGCTGGAAATCTATCCACAACACTAAAGACATAGAATATTTAGCCAAGGGCCTGAATCCCACAGCAATGTCCCACATAAGTCCAGATGAAGACCCAGAGCTCATGACAATGCCTCCCACTAGTTCAACTGGAGGTCTAGAGCCCACGAGAAGGATTCACGCCAGTCTCTTTTATGGATCCGTGCTGGCAAGGCCCCAAGGTCAGTGGTGGAAGCTAGGGAGTCTATGCCAGCAGGGTGAAGGAGCTGTGCTGCTAGGTTGAGGGTTCTACACTGGAGCTGAGAAGTCACACTCACAACAAAGACCAGGGCTGTCCTGAAAAGCACCACAGCCATCCTCAGTGACACGGAGGCCCCGAGCTCCTCCGATGATAAGCACAGTTGAATACATGTCAGGAAGCCAGTGTGACGAGTTCATCTTGGAGATTGAGCAGCACACGTCTTCCTCTCCGGAGCCAGAAAGCAATGCTCCATGTAAGGACCAGAGCTTCCCCAGAAGAACCAATGGCTCAAACAGCAACTCGTAGGAGAACCCTCAATGCATTAATGCCTTCCTTGTCCTTCTCCATGTCTCTATTTATGCTGGCAACTTTCCTCGGGTGAAACATCTATGCTCAGCATCATGGTGATTTAATTCTGCTGGCGTTAAGTTGACTACCAGTTTTTAATCTATAACACTTTCTCTCTGAGAGACTTAATAAAATTACTACTAAGGTGTACAGAAGGAGTATTAAAGTACAATCCTACAAACACTGTACAAGACAGTCCTACAAGAAGACTGGGATGAATGCTCTAGGCAGAAAGACCTGATTTCTTACACATTGGTGGGACTCATTCACATATCTCAGAGACCCCTTGAGGCCAATTTGTTGCACTGAAAAGCACAAAGGCAGGTAGACTATTTTGCACATCATAAATCCCAACTTGATTCTAGCTTTCTGTTAGCCCAACAAAAAGAAAAAATGGTGAAGTAAAGGAGGTTGGAAAGTTTTATACCTTTTATGCAACCAGCCATGCTTCTGAGCCCAAGATAAACATAGGAGATGTCTACTCCCAAGGGAGGGAAGGGCAAAGGAGGGCAGGAGAAGCAGATAGGGCTTTTGTGCCCAGGTCCTGGAGAGAGGTGAAGTGGGCCTCTCCTTCTGCATGCCTTTTCCTGGAGGAAGCTGCTGGCTCCCCGTACTGAAGTTGCTCCAAAACATCATCTCCGCATCCTCACTGAGTTAGGCTATCTGTCCTGTGGTCTCACCGTCTGTGAGGGAAGTTAAATCCCGCATAGATAAAGATGTCATCTTTAGTCTGTGACAATTCCACCTCCACTGTCAAGAAAGAATGAAAATTTGCCAATGAATAAGATTATAGAATGGGACAAGAGACAGGATCAAATATCGAAATTCATTATAAAAAAAATCCAAATGTCAAAGTGACCAAGTAAAACAAATCCACAAAAAGGGACAATATGAAAAATCTCTTAGCGATAGAGGTGATGAGTGTATTGAGGACAGGTTTTGAAACAGCTCCACAATCAGGAATGTACGTGGAAATGGGAGCATTTTTTGAAATAATAAAACTAATAACAGAAGGCCTAGGAAAGGGAAAAATTAAAGAGGAAAAGAAAAACGTGATGAGTGTGCCTGCCTGTGTACTTTTCCTGCTTTTTCCGCCTAACCCATGGTGGGAGGGAGCTCACAGTACAGCAGATCACGAGTTCCCGCCTTAAAATCAAAGTGTGGCTCCCCTACAGGAAATGCACCCCAAGCAATGTCTCTGTCCTCCACTGGGGGACAGTAGAAGTTGGAACAGGCCCGTTCTGGTCAGTCTTAGCCCTTCCATTCCAGTTCTGTCCTGCTGCCAGAGATTGGTTGTTTTTGAATGCATACATTTTATATTTATTTTTTTGAGGTGGTAAACATTGGAAGGCTGGATTTCTGAGACGAGCCCACCTTTAAAGTTGAGTGTGCTACATGAGTAGCACTGTCTTACACCACTCCTGTTCATGGCCCTCACATGCCCTGCAAATGTCCTGTGGCCTTGGTTACTCAACAGCCAGCATTAGCAGCGATAAGTGAAATATGAGCAATGATTTTGAGTGTTTATTGAACATTTTCTGCGAATCAGATAGATTTATATTCTCGTGCTTTTAACATGACACCCGGACCTCATGTACTTCTCACAGCAATATGATAACCTGGAAATTACAAACTTTTGGCTTCATTTGCTCTTCTTTTTCTAGAAGTTTAAGTTCACCATTAAGTTATTTATATGCTATTGCTCTGTTTTCCTGATGTGGATATCCACTGCTGTAAAATTTCCTTCTTAAGACAGTTTCCATCATGTCCCACACGTTCCAGAGTGCTGTATTGTCATTATCTTTCAACTGTAAAAACTATCTAATTCCTTCTTTAATTTCATCTGTGACCCACTGGTTGTTCAGAAAGGTGCTATTTAATTTCCATGTGTTTATGAAGTTCTTGTGGTTTCTTTTACCATGGATTCCAAATTGATTGCACTATGGTCTGATACTATGCCTGGAATGATTTCATTTCCTTTGCAGTTACTAAAGCATGTTCTACGAGCTTGGATGTGGTCTGTTTTGGAGGACGTCCCATGTGCAGCTGAGAAGAATGTATCCTGTGATGTTGAGGGGTAGAATACTCTGTAGACATCTACTAAGTTTGGTTCAGTTTTAATAATTCGTTATTGATTTTTTGTGCAATAGATCTGTCCTTTTGTGATAGTGGGGTATTGAGATTCCCAAATACAACTGTGTTGGTGTTTATTTGATTTTTCATGCCCATTAATATTTGTTTGACATACTGGGTGCACTGGTATTTGTTGTATATATACGATTGTTATCTCTTCCTCTTGGACTATTCCCCTTAGAAGGATATAATGACCTTCTTTATTCCATTTAATAAGTTTTGGCTTGAAATTCAGCTTGTCTGCCAGGACAGTAGCTACCCTTGCTCTTTTCCTGCTGCGTATTGCATGGAGCATAGTTTTCATTCTTTGACTTCCAGTCTATTAATTTCTTTTTGAATTAAATGTGTTTCTTGTATGCAGCATACTATTAGATCTTGCTTCTTGATCTTTTGTGTCACTCTGTATCTCTTAATTGATGAATTGAGACTATTAACATTGATGGTTATAGCTGATATGTATTGACTTATCCTTGTCGTGTTATTTTCCTCTTCTTGGCTTCCTGCTTTGTATTTTTCCCTCCCTCTGTTTAATTGTTCACCTTGTCTTGCGGATTCCTTCTATTGGGGTTCACAGAGCAGTAATTCTTGATATCTCTTTCTAGAATGTCCTTCAAATTCTGGAGTGCTGATTTGATGGATATAAACTTCCTCAGGTGTTCTTTGTCATGGAAGAATCTTATTTCTCCATCAGTTTTGAAAGATAGTTTTGTAGGGTACATCAATCTGGAACAAAGGTTGTTTTTCTTTAGAATTTGTAATATGTCTCTCTAAACCTTCCTTGACTTGTGAGCTGTGCTGAGAAAACTGTTGTGATTCTGGTGTGTTTCCTTTAAAAGTGATTTGTTTCATTTCTCTAACAGCTTTCTATTCCTGTGTTGAATTTCTGGAATCAACTATGATATGCCTGGCTGTAGATTTTTTTCTTTTTTCAGGTCTAATTGGAGTTCATCTGCCTCACTTATCTGTATGTCAAGTTCTATTTAGCTTCCAGGGAAGTTTTCTGCCATGACATTTGTGAACAGATATATATATATATATATATATATATATATATATATATATATATAGTGGTCTCTCCTGCCTTTTCATTAACTCCAATCAAATTTAAATTATTCTTGTCTCCTCTATCATACATAGCATATGCTGGATTGATTGCTTACAGTCTCTTGCTGTTTTTGAGAAATCTTTCTTTTCATGATTGTTAACTGCAAGCCTGTCTTCTATATCTGAGATTCTGTCTTCACAATGGACTAATCTACTGTGAATACTTTCAGTGGAATTTGTATTCTCCTGGATATCTACTTGAATCTCCCTTATGGATTCCATTTCTTGTCTATGCTGAGCATTCATGGCTTATGTAATTTTCATAAGCTCCTCTATTTTTTGTCTATATCTGCTCTAGTGTCGCTAGGCTGGTGTTTGTTTGGACTCCATCTCTGCAGTTATATCCAGGATTATTTCTGATTTGATTTTTTTCCAGAGCTTCATTCAATTGCCTTGTCATCACTACTTCCAGTGGGAGGTTTTTGGATTGTCCCACCTCATTGTGACAGTGCCACAGAATTTTCTTGCCATGACCCAAGTGTCTCCTGAGACTCTTGGGGTGAAGGACCATAAGAGGATGAGAAAAATGAGAAGAGACAAAGCTGGGGTCAGGTGGAGCCCTTACCGTCCTGATGGGAGGAAAGGAACTGGTTCCTCACAGGAGGGGCGTTTATTTAAACATTTTAGCAACTGAATGTCACGTGACACCCTGTTGTCCTAGCAACCCACTGTTCAGACTGTTTTAGGGCCAGGTTTTCTCTGGGCTGAAGCAGCTTCTTCACTTGGTTTGCCCCAGGCATTCTTTGTTCTTGGAATGATCATGCTCCAGCCTTGCACCTGTGGCCAATTTCCAGCTTCAACACCTCCCAATATCTTCTGTGACACCTTGTCAATCTCAGTCATAGAATGCCAGGACCAACAGCTGCTTAGCACAATTATGTCACTTTTGGCTACAGTGGTACTAATAATATCAAACACAGCCTAGAAAATGACAAAGTGAGCTATCTATTAATTTTTCATTTTTAAATATATGAGCTAGATTTGTGGTTATATAATAAAATCTAAAACAGAACAGAAAATTATATGCAGCATACAAGTATTTAATATGTCTATTTTGCACTCAGGGATTAAAATTTAAAATGGGTTAAGGAAAGAATAGAGAAGTGTGAGATTAGGAAGAGATTACGTGTGAGGCTAGAGAACAAAGAGAGTCGTGCTACATTTCAGAAGCTGATGCAGAAGACTGGAGGGAAAGAGAAGGAAAAAATAAAAAGAAGAACAGAACAGAACCACAGCCACAAAGAGGATAGAAACCATGTTCACATTCACGTAAATACAAGATCAAACAATAACAGAGAAAAACAGTACGAAAAACATGAACTCACCACCACCACCACAACAGAAAGAAATGAGAGAGATGAAAATAAAAGTCTGCTTCCAGCTTTGTCTATGCTTTCACTGGTAGAAAACCTGTGGAGACAGAGTCTCGACCGGTGCTGATCTATTCCCATCAGCCAGTAGTAGCTTTTTGGTAGGGAGGTGGATAATCTCAGTGAGTCTGCACTTTCTGTTAGAGAACAGACCCAATAGGTTTGCCACCATCCAAGCCCCTTCCATAGGGTTGAGTCCAGTTGGGAGCCACTAGATGGAACCTGCAGCAATTCTGATCTCTGTTCTCAGATGACTCATCTCCAAGATGGCTCTAGGCCAACTTCAGTCTTCAGCAGGAGGTCTGAACCCACTGCGCTCACCACCAACTAGTGCAGACTGTCAAGTTTGCTGCTCTCTTCCACTGCTGCATCCTTCTGTGGAGCGCTCTTGGATCACCAGAAGTGACCATGGGTCCACAAGTTTAAACCGCAGTAAGTCTTGATCTCAGGAAGAAGGAACCACCAGCTACCTCCTCCTTCTTCATTAAAGTTTCTTTCTTCACTCTCTCTTGGCCTCAGTTCATGCTTAAGATTCTTCCTGGGTTGAGGGGACCCATCTTCCCCCTTTCTATCTTCCTTGTTTTGCTATATTCCAGGTTCTTAATGGCAACCCTCAGAGAGGCTCTTCCTCAGCTACTTGCAAGTCCACCACCTTGGTCTCCTTCCACAATTAATATATTATATTATTTATGTCTAGTTATAATTTTAGAGGCTTTTTTGGATCATTTACCAATTTTATTCTATGTTGGTAGATCTTACATTTTCTTCTTCATTATATAACAATTACATACAAATCTTGCAGCAAAATTACTACTTATGTTTTTAGATGTATATCCATAAATTCAGTTATACTATTCAGGCTATTTATTTTCTGTCAGTTTTTATCTGTTTTCAATTCTGACATTGTGGGTATACACACACTGTGTCCCTCATCACATGAAGCAACCAGCAGAACCTAGCCCAAATGCAAAACGCTAGACATTTTTTAGCTGGTGGCTTTTTTATTTAAATTTGTAGCCTGTTTTGTCCCCTGCTTGGTCAGTGAGAGTTCTACACAATCTTTGGAAAGATGGCTTATGGCAGTTACTGTGAGTGTTTGGTGGTTAATAAAATTTCCTCTGACCTCTGCAGAGAGAGGAGACCAATAATTCAGCATTGTATACCCTGCACTGATTGCCACATTTCCTTTGTTGCTGAAGCTCCAATGGTTCGTTATATAGTTTTGAGATTGGAGATTAGGGTGTGGCAGAAGCTGGCTGGGGAAGGAAGCATGATCTGTTAACTATAAGATCCAACACAGGTACAGAACTGTCCCTGAAGTCCTAATCCTACACTTCTTGAACTGCAGCACATTTTCAATACAATGGATTAAACCTGATGTCAACCTGAGATGTAGGATCTCAGCACCACCTCTCAGGAAAAGGATATAGAGTTCTCACAGGTTTTCCCCAGATTTGAGCAATATAAAATGAAGGCAGCCAGCATGAGGCAGTGCTATCCTAGCTTTGCAGGATAGAATTTGTTAGTAGTTTTACAGAACTGGCATACATTTTACCTTTGTTCTTACCCTCCTTTTTTATGTACTCAGCCCAAGCTCTCTTTACAGAGCCAGTTTCTCTCCCACTCTTCATTTTTGCTTTCTTGAATAAACTCTGCCATTGCCTTTTGCTCACTTCCTTGAATTCTGTCTTCCAGGAGAGAAGAATCTGGAATCTCACTCTAGAAGTAGAGCTAAGCAGCCTCAAACTGAGGAATGTTTACTTGATGAGCAATTTTTTTAAAAACAAGCTACCAATAACAATTTTCCTTTCCTTTGTCAATTTACTTTCCTTCTCTTAAATAGAGTTTTTGTTGACTCATAATTAAAGTTACATCTTCTGACTGTCTCTAGGTTGATCAGCATTCTACTGTGAGTAGTTAGAAGTCATAGACAGGAGATTTCATTGGTATGTCACAGAACTCACTGTGATCTTCATTCTGACTGTTACTTCAATTCTCTAATTTTCTTTGTAATTTTATGGCATAATTATATAGTCTTAAACAATTGCTTATTGTAAATATGAGGGCAGAAGATTTTCTGAAGATCTTGAAATAAACATCTTTCAAATCAGAGATCAGTGAGAAGCAGGGAAAGAGACTTTCAAGACTGGTTCAGAAAACTTCCTGGCTGAATTCAAGTGACAAGACCTGATTCATCTAGCTGTTAACATGATTAAATATTCTCTGTAGAAAGATATTATCACTAAACTTTCATGCTTATTTTAAAGGAGAGTAATTGGGTGCTGTGAACCATTCAGAGAAGGTAATTCAGTAGTGCAGTCAGGTAGTCAGGAGTTTTGATGAGACAGTGAAAAAAATTTAAGAATGGCCTGCATTTGTGTTATACTTCATTTCTTTTGTTTTAGTTCCTGTTGTGTTTATAGTTTCTTACAGATATATGAGAATGTGTTAGGAATATGTGTCTAGGGAATATAATATTTTTCATTTTTGGAACACTGCCCAGGTGGACATCTATGGTCATTATATACTTTAATACTCACTAAATTTCCAGTGCAAGACCTTAGTTTCCCCATTCTATTCTTTCATTTTATATGTGGTGAGAGTAAGGGTTCAAGAGAGGTTGTACTTTTCCACTGTGTTGGAGAAGAGTAAAAGCAGATATTTCAGCTGACATGACAACACTTTGGAGGTCAGTGACATGAGACACTGAAATATTTATTTCCCCTATTTTACTCCATCAATATTTAACAAATACTTTTTTTCTTTTTTTTTGCTGAGTCAATCACATTGTCTGGACTGCTTTGTCTTATTTTCACACAGTGATCAAACTTCTTAGGCTGTCCAACTGTTAGAAGACAGAGGTTGGGATTTGACGTGCTCTGCGATGCACCATTTGAACATTTTGAAACAAGATCCTTTTCTTTCAGGCACACGGTGAACAAACAAACCTGTGGGAATTGAGATGTTGCCAACCCATAAAGTCAATCCTAGGAACTCATCAGTGTAGTCCAGTAGCTAGCGTGGTTAACTGTGCTCAGGTTGACAGAAAACTTCATGGTAAAGTCTGCAGTGCTGTGATGTCAGGTTGGAGTTGCAATATGGATTCAGGGTCTCATGTAGACATTTCCAAAACAGGGCTGAGTGAAATTTTTGGATATGGTTGATGTGCTTTTCAGAGGAATAGAAACAAAAGAATATGTATGGCATAAGTATTGGTATCATTTTTTATATACACATACATTTAATAAAAAAACATACTGATATCAACAATTTTTCCTTAACATGGCAAGAAAGGATATATGTGGGACCACATGTCACACCCGAACATTTTCTAAACCAATATTCATTTTTTTTGTTGAAGTAGCATATAATGTAGATGTCTAATAACATTTATAAATCGATCTTTCAGAAATGATGTTGATACAATGGATACCTAGTAAAAAGGCTGAAGATTGAAAAGATCAGTTGTATGCTCCTTAAGATATGTGAGAAAGCAAGGGAAGCTGCCTAAATTCTATTGTCCTTAGGAACTTTAAGGTTACTCGATACAGAAACACACAGTTAGAGGGTAACAGCAGAAAAGTGGACTAGTGCAAGGAGCCCATTGTCTCTGGATGGAGTGGATATACGTGGTGCTCAGAGACATCTGAAGGTCCTGGAGGAGTGAGTCGATTCCTTGAATTATAGGTAGATGGGTAAGATTTTATTGTTGATTGTTTTTTAAAATAAGACCTAAAGTAGTATGCAGCCACCTCTTCCTGTGTATATCCCTAGAGAGGCTTCACATTTCCAAACAAAATTGTCATCTTGAAAGGCATCAGGTTTCACACCGGGAATCTTAACAAGGTAAGGTAGAAAAGCGGAGCTGAAGCCAGTGATGGTGATCATGGAGACACTGGCTGAAGGGTGCTCCTGCTGCTGCAGACTGTGAAAATGAACAAGGAGAGGGAAGAGTCCAGGAAGCAGGGAGTGAAAGAGGAAGAAAGAGATGAAGAGATGACTACAGGGGAGTTAAATGATTAAGGGATGAAGACTGGATTAAAATACAAGTAGATCCAATAATCAAGATTGAAATAAGGAGACAGAATATCATTTATTATGATTTAGTCATGGAGAAAGCATGTTATAATTTAAAGAGTTAGAAATAATGTCAGAAATAATGTATGGGGCTCCTATATATGTACATATATATATATACATATACATATACATATACATATACATATCCTATATATGTAGGACATAAACCATTAAGATGTCAGGTAACTTCAAGTAATGGAGACTGCCCTGGAAAGCACAACACCTGTGGCCAAATCCTGGTTTCATCTGTGCTCCAAATTTTCATATATAAAATAAAAATAATATCTACCTCAGTGATTGTTGGACAATAAGTCCATGATTGTGTGCAAAATTGTAAAATAATGTGCATAATAATAATAGATGATAAAGAATCAAGAAATATAAACGGTATAAGTTGTTTCAAATCATGAGTTTTTTCTTTTTTTCTTTTAAAGAAACAAAACAAAACAGAATGAAGCAGATCAGAACAAAATAATGCCAACAACACAGCATGTTAAAACAAGATAACAGGAAATCAACAGTGGCTACCATAATGTCTCCTGTTTTCTTCGAAGTAATTGTCCATATGTTCTCACACAATGAATTCAAACAAAACAAAATAGTATAAAACCAATCAAAACAAAGAATGAAAACATTACAGGCCTTTAAAACCAGACAATAGGAAAATCAACAATGGTTACTGTAATGTCTCTTGTTCTCTTCAAAATAGCTGTCCATACCTTCACACATTTTGAAACCAAATAACAGAAAACCTACTAAAACCATTCAAAACAACTGGACTTCAAAGCAAGATAATAGAAAATCAGCAATGGCTACCATAATGTCTCATTTTCTTCAAAGTAGCTGTTTGTACCATCATACTCAATAAAATCAATTCTTGTAAATTCTTTAGGAGAGGTTCCAGGCATGTATAAGCCTATAAATGTACATCTAACCTTTCTGTATTAGAGAGAAAAAGAAAACAAAATACAAGAAAAACAAGAAACAAAAGAGACAAATAAATATTAATAACAAAGAGACCAAAACAATAACAATATAGGCTTTCAAAACAAAGTGGTAGGAATATAACAAGGTTGTTATTTTGCATAGTTATCTTCAAAAGAGTTACTCAGATTTCCAGATATAGACAAGTAAAATCCAATTCTATGAATATTAGCTGATTTTTTCCAAGGACTAGTAGAATTAGTAGAACCATCATCTTAGCTATGTTAAGTGTATATATACAAATTTGTATCTTTTTTATTTTCCCTTCCTTCTTTTCTCCTTTACCCTGAGTTAGTTTTCCACTTTGAGCAGTTTCTTAGTTGTTTACAATATTTATTAAGGATTTTGCGTCTTATTTATTCTTTCAGTTTCTTACACTAGGGAGACAATATGGTATTTACACATGTGAGTTTGATTTATTTCAGTTATAAATATGATCTCAAATTGCATCCATTTACTTATTAAAACCTCAATATGATCCTTCTTTATAGCTGAGTAGTATTCCATCATATAAAATACCACATCTCTTTTATCCATTCCTCAGTTCATGGGCACTTAGGTTGTTTCCAAGATTTGGATATTACAAATCGTGCTGCTATAAACATGGGTGCCATCTATCACTCTGATAAGATGTTTTCAATTCTTCTGGAAGTATCCTAGAAAGTGGTACAGCTGCATCAAATGGGACTTTCCAATATCAGCTTTCTGAAGAATCTCCAGAATGATTTCCACAGTGGTTGCACCAGTCCACGCTCCCACCAACAGTGCAGAGGAGTTTCTCTTTCTTCACAGCCTCTCCAGAATTTTTTATTGGTGGTTTTCTTGATTCTGTCCATTCCTTCTGGAGTGAGATGTAATCTGTGTGTTGTTTTAATTTGCATTTCTCTTAAGACCAATGATGCTGAACATTTTTTCATTTATTTATTTTTCATTTGTATTTCTTCAACTGAGAAGTGTGTATGCATCTCAGATGCCCATTTTTGGATTGGGTCTTTGAATTTCAGGGATCTTATTTTTAAATGATTATTTATATGTTCTAGATAGAAGTCTTTTGAAGGACAGTTGACTAAGATTTTTTTCTCAATTCATGGATTTTCTTTTCACTCTGTTGGAGATTCCTTTTGACTTGAAAAGACTTTTTAATAAGACAAGATCCCAGGTATTGATTCTAGAAAATATGTCCCTTGCAGTTTGATTTTTGTTCATGAAATCTCTGCCAACTCTATGTCTTCAAGATTTCTACCTACTTTGTCTTCCAACTGATTTAGTGTTTCTGTCTTAATATTTAGATCTTTTATCCACTTTGAACTTTAGTTTAGTGCATGGTGACAGGCATGGATCTAGTTTTGTTTTCAGCATGTAGAAAGCCAGATTTTTCAGCACCATTTACTAAAGATGCTATCTGTCTTCCAGTGAACATGTCTAGCACCTTTGTCAAAAATAAGGTGGCTGAGTGTGCTTGTAGTTGTGGTTGTATTTTCTAACCTATTCCATTGATCTTCAGGTCTGTTTCTATCCTAGTACCATGCTGATTTTCTCACTTGGTAATAAAACTTCAGGTCAGGGATTGTGATGCCTCCTGCCTTGCCTTTGTTGCCCAGAATTGCTTTTGCTATTCTAGGTCTCTGCTGGTTCCAGATGAATTCTAGGAATGATTTCTCTATATCTGTGAGGTATATTAATGATATTTTGGTTGGAATTGCATTAAATATGTATGACAATTTTGGGACAATGGCTGTTTTCACAGTGTTTGTTCTTCCTATCCATGAACAAGAAATGTCTTTCCATTTTCTGAGATCCTCTTTGATTTCTTTTTTCAGAGTACTGTAATTTTTATTGAACAAATCTTTTGCTTCTTTTGTTAGATTGATTCGTAAGTATCTCATTTTTTTGGATGCTATTGTGAAGGGTGTGGTTTCTCTTATTTCTCAGTAAGTTTATTGTTTGTATATAGGAATGCTATTAAATTTTGAGTGTTGGCTTTGTATCCAGCTACATTACTGAAGTTGATTATTACATCTAGAAGTGTTTCAATGGAGTTTTGGGGGTGTTCTATGTAGCGTATCATGTCATTTGCAAATAATGATAATTTAACTTCTTCTTTTGCTATCCTTTTTCCTTTTATTTCTCTCTTTAGTCTAATTGCTCTGGCTAATGTTTCCAGCACTCTATTGATAGGAGTGGTGATAATGGACATCTTTGTCTTGTTCCTGATTTTAGAGTGAAAGCTTTCAGTTTCTGATGATTTAATATGATGCTGGCTATTGGTTTGTCATATATGCTATTTATCAGGTTGAGGTAAAGACCATCTATTCTGATTTTCTGTAAAGTTGTTATCATCAATGAGTGTTTGACTTTATCAAAAGCATTTTCAGTATCTATTGAAATAATCATGTGATTCTTAAATTTGGCTCTGTTGATATGGTGTATTACATTTATTTTTATGCATATGTTAAACCATCCCTGCATTCCTGGAATGAATCCCACTTGGCTGTGGTGTATAATCTTTTTAATGACTTGTTGCATTCTGTTTGCCAGTATTTTATTGAGGATTTTTCCTTCAATTTTCATTAGGGACATTGATGTGTAATTCTCTTTTTGTGGTTGAGTCTTTCTCTGGTTTTGATATTAGGGTAATATTTGCTTCCAGGAATGAGTTAGGAAGAACTGCTTTCCATTCAAATCTTTGAAGAGTCTGAAGAGTGTTGACATTAAGTTTTCCTTGAATTTCTTGTAGAATTCCATAGTGAATCCATCAGGACCTGGGCTTTTTTTTTGTTGGTGAAGTTCTAATTACATTTTCAATCTCATTAACTGAAATTGGGTTATTGAGCCGTTTTACATCTTCTTGATTCAGCCTTGGTAATTCATATGTTTCTAATAATCTGTATATTTCTTCCATGTTATTGAACCTATGAGAGAAAAGGTTTTTGCAGAAGTTATTGATAATCTTCTGTATTTCCACAGGGTCTGTAGTGATTTTGCCCTTTTCATTCCTTATTGCATGAAATTGAGTTTTTTCTTTCCTTTTTAAAATAAAGTTGGCTAGGAGCTTATCAGTTTAGTTTATTCTTTCAAAGAACTAACTCTTTGATTCATTGATTCTTTTATTGCTTTCTTAGTCTCTATTGTATTTATTTCTTCTCTGATCTTTATAATTTCCTCCTTTCTTTTTGTTTTGGGCTTGACTTGTTCTTCTTTTTCTAGATGTTTGAGGTGTAGCATCAGGTTGCTTATTTGTGTTCATTCTGTTTTCCTGAATTGAGAATTCACCACAATAAATTTCCCTCTGAGGATTGCATTCATTGCATCACAAAGGTTCTGGTAAGTTGTCTTTGTATTTTCGTTTGCTTGTAGATATTAATTTCTTTAGTTTCCTCTGTGACCAACTGATTATTCAGGAATGTATTATTTGATTTACATGTGTTTATGCAATTTTTGCAGTTCTTTTGTCTTTATTTCTACATTCATGGCACTATGATCAGATAATATGCATGGGATAATAGTATAATTTAAATTCTTTTACACTTACTTAAGCATGTTATATGAGCTAGTGTATGGTCTATTTTAGAGAATGTCCCATATGAACCTGAAAAGAATGTACATTCTGATGTTTTTGGATGGAACACTCTGTACATTTCTACTAAGTCTATTTGTTAACAAGTTTGATTCAGTTTTGTTATTTCTTTGCTGATTTTCTATCTAGTTAATCTGTCTCTTTGTGTCAATGGGTTGTTAAGGTATCCCAATATAATTGTGTTAATGCTTATTTGATTTTTCATTTCTATTAATATTTGTTTTATATAGCTGAGTGGTCTCATATTTGAAGCATGTATATTTATCATTGTTATCTCTTCCTCTTGAAGTTTTCCCCTAACTAGAATGTAGTGATCTTGATTATCTCCCCTGATCATTCTTGGTTTGAAGTTCACATTGTCTGCAAATAAAATAGCTACCCCTGCTTTTTTGGGGGGGGGAGGTTCTTATTGTTTAAAGTATTGTTTTCCATCCTTTGACTTTCAGTCTATGAATTTGGTTTTGGATTAGATGTTTTTTTTTTGTATACAGCATATGGTTGGACATTGTTTCTTGATCCATTCTGCCTATTTCTTTTGATTGGTGAATTGAGGCCATTTACATTAATAGTTATAAGTGTGATATATTGGCTTATTTTTGTCATGTTATCTTTCTGCTGTTGGTTCTTTACCTTTCCCCTCTGTTTAATTGTTTGACTAGCTTAATGTTTTGTGTTTTTTTTCTGTTGGTGTTCTTGAAACTGAAGTTATTTTTACGTATATTTAGAATATTTTTCAGTATTCTTTGTAAGGTTGGTTTGGTGGGCATGAAGTTCTTCAGTTGTTCTTGGTCTTTGAAGTATCCTATTTCTCCTTCAGTTTTGAAGGACAGTTTTGCAGGGTACATTACTTGGTTGGAAATTGTTTTCCTTTAGGATTTTAAATACTTCATCCCATGCTCTTCTTGACTTCATTGTTTGTGTTGAAAAGTCTGCTGTGATTCTGACAGGCTTTCCTTTATAGAAATACGTCTCTTTGCTGTAACAGCTTTTAATACATTGTTCTTATGTTGAATTTATTACATTTTTTATTAAATGTCTGGGTATAGATTTATTTTGGTTATGACTGATTAGAGTTCATATGGTTCACTTATCTGTATGTCAGTTTCTTTTCCCATGTTTGGGAAATGTTTGGCTGGTACTTCTGTAAATAGTCTTTTAATATCATTTGTGTTGTCATCTTTCTCATTTACACTTATCAGGATTATATTGTTTTTCTTTGCATCATCTTGCACCTGTTGAATTGTTTCCTGATTCTTTGTTATTTTTAAAAGATCTTTACGTTCTTATTCACTAGGTGCAATCTTGTCTTCAAGATCTGAAAGCCTATCTTCACATTCATTCAGTAGGTTTTTCCAGCTTTCAAAGGAATTTTTGATTTCCTAGATATCTTTTTGAACCTGTTTCCTGCATTCTATTTCTTTCTTATATTGTTCATTCAAAGTTTCCATCTTTTTGCAGTGCTCCTCAATTTTTTAAACTATATCTTCTTTGGATGTGTTCAGCATTATGTTTATCATTTCTTCTCTTACCTGGGAGATTATTTCTGATCTGAGTTCTTTATAGATTCATGGAGTTGTTTCTTTACTTCAGTTGCTATCATTTCAGAAGTTTCAGGTGTATGACCTACATTTTCTCTATATCCATGTCTTCTAGGCTTGCTTGGGATGAGCTGGAGGTTTGAGATTGTATTTTGCTCTTTCATTTTGTCAATGTCCTGTATTCCTCTGGGGAAGCTCTGGGTTGAAGAGGTCTGTCTATAGTGCAGAGAGTTTCCCCAGTTGAGTGACGATCCTTAGGCAGGCCTCACCAGGTCCTTAGTGATACTCAAAGGCTCCTCAAATGGGGGGAGTATACTGGATACACCTTCAGCACACCCCTTGTGGCACTCCGAAGCTTCCTAGCTGCTTGATGTTGCTGGTTGAGACTCTACGAGGTTCTGATTAGCATACTAAGGCTGAACAGCTAGATGCAGTACACTGTGCAGACCTTTAACTCATACCACATAACACACCAAAGCTCCCCAGTTGCTTGGGTTTAGTGGGTGGGGCCCTAACAGGTTCAACTCAGAAGCCAAGGTTGCTTGGCTAGGTGGAGCTCACTGTGCAGGCCACCTACTGGCACCACTTGGCACAGGAATTTCACCTGCCACATGGGGTCACTGCATGTGGCCCAACTAAGACGCAGAGCAAACTGTGAATGCTCCCTGGCTGTTTGCGGATGCTGGGCAGGTTCCTACCAGGTTCTGAATGAGGTGCTGAGGTTGCAAAGCTGGGTGGATTTCACTGTGCAGCTTTTCCACTGGCATCACTCAGCAAATGAGGTTCAAGTTTTTTCATTAACAGTAGCCATTATTTCAAGAGCTGTTTACAAAATCAAATTATATAATAACTTAAAAAGAGCTGCACACCCTGAAATTATGGATTAATGATAAAAAATTATAATTTATTGAGATGCAGGCATATTTGTTCATTCTGGTAAATTGATTCTGCATTAATAAATGGCAAGAAGGAACAAGAACTTGGTTTCAATCCCCTCTATTAAATGTGTTAATTTTAATCTTTTCTTTTTCTAAATGCAAATTTTCTGAAAATTTATTTGGTCATATTTCTGTAGAATTAAAGCTATCTGAAAAAAAACTTGTGTGTTGTCTAGGAAGCTCTGTTTCTGTATAGCATAGGAGAAAAGTTTTGACAATAACTCATTTAAGTCATTCTTTAAAATATCTATGCTGCGCATTGCAGCCAGGATAAACTGCTGTGGAATGCATGATACCTGCCAGCAGATAGCCAGTTCCTGTTGTCATCATCACATACTTGATCTTATAAATTTCTCATGACCCATAAATTTCTTAGTCTCATTATGAAATAATGATAAATAAGTTAAGTGTGATGGTCATGATTAATGGTCAACTTGAATGGGTAGGAGTTCATAGAAAGGTGATTAGATCATGCATGAATCCACTGATGTTCCTAGCTGAATATGCTGTTAGGAGGTATGGCCCAGTTTGAGAACTTTGTAGGTCAATGGGCATATCTTTGGAGGGTAAGTCTCACAACAGAGTCTACCCAAATGGTACCCTGCATCCCAGCCCTCAGAAATCAGTTATGCTCCATTGTACCTTTTCACCATGATGCTTATGCCTTGAAATTGGCTAATCATTGACTGACTCCTCTGAAACTGTAAGCCGAATCAAATATTTCTTCCTTAACATTTACATGCTGGGAATATTGCCTTGGAAATGGAAAACTGACTGATACTACACAATTATTTAGGTAAATGCCCCTAAATCATCATATATTTGGGATCCAAGAATTGAGACCTAAATTTATCTAGATTTCAGTGAGATACCTGAAATATGACCTTATGAAATTGAAAGCAATTCATATTCTTAATTTTCCCAATGTTTTCCTCTTTCTTTTCAAAAGTATAAAGCATTTAATTCTTTCTTTCATAATTATCTTTTCCATATACTAGAAATAATAATAACATCTACCTCTATAATTAAAACTGTTAAATGAAAGAAAAGATATATTTTGAATGAAGATTAGTATTTAATAATTAGTTAAAGATTAGTTGTTTTTTTTCTGATTTTAAATAATGTTGTCATGATAAGAAATTTGCAAGATCAGAAAAATAATTTTATTTTTCTGAACAGTTTGTGAACATATCGATACATCCCATCTCTTTACTGAGTAGCTCTTATAAACACGAATTTCCCCTACATAGTCTTTCATGTCCATAAAAGTCAGGAAATTAGCACTGATATATTACTTCCACATAATTCTCAGACCTCATTCGAGTTGTGTCATCCACCCTAATAATACTCTATAACTCAAAGAGATGCCATCTGCATTGAACTGATGCATTTGCTTATCTTTTCTCTACAGTTCCCTTGGATATGAACTGCTTTCTAAAGTGTCATTGAGCTCAAGACTTTTGAAGATTACAGCACAGTTTGTGGAGTTTTGTGGGGAGTTTTTTGTTTATTTGACTTTGTTTCTCAGTGCTCTTATTTTTGTTTGTCTGAGGTTCCATTAGGGTTAGAGTTAGATAGTTGGTCTACACCAGATAAATTCTGTGCTCTCATTCCAACCAAAAGAGGACACACAATTCGTATTTCACTTGGATCTCATCACTAGTGAAGGCAAATTTGGTTTATTTAACTATTGTGATATCTGCTCAGTTTCTCAACTGAATTCTTTTTTATTTTTTAAAGAAAATTTATTTGGATTGGCATACATATTGTGGAAAAGTTCTTTGAAGGGATGTAAATATAGTATCCTACACTTATCCAGATATTATTACAATAGGAATATATGGATCATTCCTATTTTACTCAATAAGATGTTGTCTATACTAATGGATCATATTCAAATGGATGAGTATTTAACTTCAGAGCGGATATGCTATGTTCTTCCATGATGAGCCCTTATGGAATTTATTAAGTAAAATAGTGTTGGGGCATAGCAAAGTGTTTGGACTCATCATGTTCTCTTTTTTGTCTCAGAATGGACTGAATCAGTTTTTCATGAAACCCTGATTTCTTTCAAGAATAATACAGGCTTCAAATTAAGCCCTGGATGTAATATACTCTCAGTCTCTGCAATTGAGTACTGCAGTAGATCAAGAAGATATGGGAGGACAGTATATCCAAAACATAGATTGACCTGGAAAATATCATTGAGTGAAATAAACCAGCCACTGTGGCTTAAAAACTTTAAGCTGTCTCTCACTTCAGCAGGGCAAAGTACAAACAGAGATCATAATTCAGGCTGGAGAAGAGACAAAGATGGAGTTCTTGTAAAGGGGAAGGTGTACAGGGGGAAAATCATTAGAGAAAGGAGACAGAAAAGAGGAAATATGTAGCATAAAGTTGTGCCATGAGCAGCAACCTATTAATCCCAATGGTTGTAAACATTATGACTCAATAAAGAAGACTAATAATAAAAACAAGAACAAAAAGGGGAAAAGGAATTAGAGAGGAGTGATAGAGAGGGGAGATATGGGGAAAGGGATTAATAAGATTCAAGCTCTATGATATATTTTATCTCCAAGATGACCATAAACCACGTATACTGCAAATATATACTAATTAAATGTAAGTAAATAAACAGGCAATTGAATAAAAATAAAGAAATAAATTCTTCCATACACAAGCAACATGTATGAGCTTTGACAGCATTTTTCTAGGCAAAGTAAATTGACACATAACAAATGCTGCACGATTCTTCTTATTTGAGGATGTAAAATAGTCTAAAATAAGGTGTTATAGTTTGTGTCTAGATGTCCCACCAAAGTTTCATTCAGTCATGGGAGCAGATTTCTAGAGTCTGTGATTGAGTCGTGGTCTAACGCTGAGATTATGGTATGAGTGCCACATCTGACTAGGGCAGGTAGCCTACATACAATATAAGGGAAGAAAACAGACTTGTTCTCTCTCTCTCTTTCCCTGTTGAGCTTGTGGCTTTTGATGTCTTCCACTGCCATGAACTGTTTTTCCCCTGCCACACCACCTTGCCTTGAAGTCATCTGATTATAGCCTGAAACCTTTACAAAGTATGAGCAAGATAAACCTTTCATTCTTTAACTTTGGGTGTCACGTATTTTGTCTCAGCAATGAGAGAAAAGACTAAGATGTGAGGCATAACTAATACATTGATAAAACTTTTCTACTTTCCAAGATGCACAAATTGTAAAGGTCTGCTCTTCATTTAGCCTATAGATAATAATTCAGTTTTGCACACATAATCTCTTAAGAGTGGGTATCTAATTTTCAAGTATACTTACCATGATAAAATAAAAAGGGAAGAGTGTATAAAATATAAGTCAGGTGAACTGTAATTTTGAAAAGATTACCTTACTTTCTACATATATGAGAAAATCAGTAACTCTGATTGAAATCTTGTTAGTAATAAGAATAAAATATACACAAAACAAAAACGATATCCAAGAAATTATAATTATTATTATGATTTGCTTAAATGAGCATATTTTTAAAAACAGAAATGTTTTGTTGTTATATAAGATAACCAACAGTGTAGAAATTTGATTAACTAAATAAAATGGGGAGTTTTATTTAAGATCAAGTAAAGTTGTCATTACATAATATTTATGCCATCTTGGTTTTAGAGATGTATGCATATTCTACTTTTTATCATCTAGAAAAAAATAGAATCACTGATGGAAAGAAAAAACATGCTTGACATATTATAAGCATACAGTACATGATAAATATTACTGCTTATTTTTATTACACCCTTAAATGAAACTTGGTCACTTTTAATATTTTCTAGTATTTAAAAATATCCTGACTCATCATTCCTCTCCCAAGTGCTTAGGTTCACAGGTGGCATTTTATATCCATCAATTATTACAAATATTCATGCACTTATGTAAAGATGCACTATAAAAGCTGAAAGCAAACCTGAGGATCAAGTAGAGCTGCATTTAATGCCTGCTGTGCCCCCACAGAGCAATTGGCTTCCTTCCGTATAATCGTTCACTCCCACCGCAGCATCCACGCTCTCCAGCTACCCCGGAAACAAAACACATTAAACGGGGGGGGGCATGCTTAAGAGAGGCAATGCTTTATTTTTCTCAAATGCGCACCAGGGTATAGGATTTTACTACATTATGTAGGAACTGTGCAAGCATAGATGAACTCTAGGCTAGGAAACTTGTGTCTGTGTGTGGTCTGTGAGACAGAGAGCAAGAGCCAGAGAGAGAGAGGAAGAGGAAGGGGAAGAAAGAAAGAGAATGAGAATGAGAATGAGAGAGAGAGAAAGAGGCAGAGACAGAGACAGAAGAAGAAAGAGAAAGAGGCAGGCAAAGTGGAATATAAAAGTTGATTTTTTTGAAATGTAAACAAAATTCTATCAAAGACTGCATTCTTGATGACTATAGCAGATTTCAAAGTGAAAACTTTCCTGTGGAATTGACAACCTAAGGAACTCACTTTCAAGCACTCTGTTATATATATAATTGATTCAGCATGCATTTCAACAAAATCTGGGATATGCTTAGAATGGTGAAAGCATTGACCAGGATAGATAATGCAGAAGATTATATGCAGAAGTGATAAACATGTAAGAGATTATAGAGGTGATAATATTATTATAAGTAACATGATATTTGGACTAAGTGCTGTATTAGTTATACTTTGAGCCATCCTTGGAATGAATGCACTTTATCTTTTCTAGATTTTCTGATTTTTTTTTCCTGCTTACTAACTGTCATCCACTTAGTCTTCCACATACAAACCACGGACATCATCCTCACATTCTACCTTCACTGACCCAAAATCTTTGATCATGAACTCCAAGTAATAATCACTTTTAAACTTCACTTCAGTTAGTAGATTTCTCTGCCATCTTCTTGGTCCTTGTCACAGTCACCATTTATCTCAGCATCACATATCTCATTCCTAAGCTTTCTGACGCTAATTCTTCTTCTCTTCCTATGTCCACACCTCTGCTAGCCCTCATAGTGAGTAGAATGTACAACTTCAACTCTTCACACTATTCTTGTGGAGCAGCTTTGACCGGAATTTGCTCTCTCTGGTGGATGTGAGAGGGAGGATCCAGGAGCGAGTGCTAGTACACTTTCTGTAATGATGGAAATCCTGATACCTGTGCATTGAAATATGGTATTGGCAATAAGTGACCATAGTGAAATGTTTGTACTTCAGCTAAAAGATGGCATGTCTAATTTTACTTAATGTTAATAGATTTCACTTATGTTTAAATAACCATGTGTAGTGACGGCCTGCCACATTGCATTGTAGCTTGTGAGATGCCATGGATCTTTATCTGCTTCCTAGTGTCTCTGTTGTCTCTGAGATGAACTTTTCAATGGATCTAAGTAGAATGAGAGACACAGGTGCAGAACAAGCACTGTTAAACTCACACATGATCAGTTGTTCTCAATTTCACCTGCGATGCAGACCAGTGGATTTTACATTATAGAAAATGTGTTCTGGTTTTAAGCAATAAAAGTTGGAGTAATTTGTTATGCAGCCATTCTAACTGATACATCTGTCTCAGATCATTACTTACCTTTCACCTTTTCTTTATAGAGAATTCAATGCATTCTTTTAAAATTTTGTAGTCTAGTTCCATCATGCTCATCCTTGATATCTTTCAGGAGCTTCCTAGTGTGCTCAGGATAATATGCAAACTTCTTAATAAGGAGTTTCTTTATTAATGCTTCTAATCCCTTGAATAGATTTAAATATTTTGTCTTCAATCAACTCATTCACTCTCTTTCCATTCTATTTATCCCCTGTGTACATGCATGTCTCAGCTTGAATTATTTATCCTCTGAAATGAATAACTGACCACTCTCCTTAGGGATCCTTAGACTTCCTTCTCTCAACCCTTATTGCACTATTTAGCTTTCCCTTTTTGACACCCATGATTTCTGCAGGACAATAGATATTTGTACTCATCTGTCTTTCCCAATATGTCATTAACACTGTGAGAGAAATAGCTGAGCCAAATAGTGATTTTTATGCCAGTAGAAAGTCTAGGACATAGCATATGCATAATACTCTAATTGTGAATAATGGGTCTCTCATGTTAATGTTAAAATCAAAGTAAAATTTCAATAATTGCAATTCTGAGTTAAAAATTCCTTCTAAATAGGAATCCTGTCTGTTTCCCAATTTTAGTGACATGTTCTATGCCTGAATTATACAGTCCCCCAACAAAGACTATAGAGGAGATGGAGGAATTCTGGGCGGGGAGAGAGGGCACAGCGCAGTGCAGATCCTGCTTCCTGCACCTGCCACACACATTTATTCCGTGCGATGGAAGCCCGTGTATTTTAGACAGTACATACGCTTCTA
>PVLA01014432.1:0-30590 GCA_004027455.1 Hydrochoerus hydrochaeris | reverse complement strand
TCATGAATTCTGCTTGTTTTCTATATTGTTCATTCAAAGTTTCAATCAGTTTCCCATGCTCATGTACTTTTTTCTCTAGTTCTTCTTTAGCTGCATTCAACAACTCCTTTACTAAAGTTGTTATTTCTATCTTTACATGGGAGACTACTTCTAATTTGATTTTCTCTATAGCCTGATGCAGTTGTTTTTTTATTTCACTGGCTATCTTTTCAGAGATTCCCAGTGTGTTACTTTTGGGGGTCCTCTATTTCAATGTCTCCTACACTTGCTTCTGGTGAACTATATGTTTGAGACTGCATTTTGCTTTTTCTTTTTTTCATTTTCACTCTGCCTTGTGTTTTTTATGTGTAGCAGGGTATCACACACTCTTTTGAGACACACCAAAGTCTTACAGTTAGTTGGAGGGGGTTTTACTACTGGCCCTATTTATCTCCTGTACACCACTATTTTAGGGGTATACTCATCACATTGATACAGTCAATCCAGTGTAGTCCAAAATTCACCACCTGGGAGCAAAGTTCCAAATTTTCTCACACTAACTGGATACCACTGAGATCTTCTGATGTTCCAGTTGAGAGGGCCCATGGTGGAGGTCCTGGGCAGCCTATGCCTGATGCAGGCTTCCGCTCAGTTCCCAGAGGCAGGGAGGGCCCACGGTGGAGGTATTGGGCAGCTTACCCCTGATGCAAGCTTTTGCTAAGTTCCTGGAGGCAGGGCGTGCCCACAGTGGAGGTCCTGGGCAGCCTATTCCTGATGCAGGCTTCCGCTCAGTTCCCGGAGGCAGGGCGGGCTCACGGTGGAGGTCCTCGGCAGCCTATGCCTTATGCAGGCTACTGCTCAGTTCCCGGAGGCAGGGCGGGCCCATGGTGGAAGTCCTGGGCAGCCTATGCCTGATGCAGGCTACTGCTCAGTTCCTGGATGCAGGGCAGGTCCACGGTGGAGGTTCTGGGCAGCTTACCCCTGATGCAGGCTTTGGCTCAGTTCCCAGAGGCAGGGCCTAATGAAGACTCAAATTCTTAAAAGTCATGTAAGACAATCACACTGGCAACATCATACTGAAAAACATTTCCATTCCATCTAAATGCTTTTGTTGGTTGCAATAAATTATTCAGCCAAGTTTTTGGGCAAGGTTCTTGGTCAATATACTTTCTTAACTCCTTAGTATCTGAGAATGTTTTCCAGTAGCCTTCATATACAAATGCTAATTTTGCAGGAGGTATAATTTTGGTTCAAAATTATTTTCCCTTAGAACTGTAGATGTTGTTCTGTTCTCTCCTGGTACTGTTAGGGGTGTTCCTTTGACCTGTGCTAAAGCCTCAGCTTTGTGTGACAGGACAAGGAGCTTCAGAGCGGCTGCTGCTTTGATTTCCTTAGGCTGTCTTCAGGTTTTTAGTGATCCTTTCTCTGAGATCACGAACCATTATTTCTCTTTGCTGGGTGGATTCCCCCACGGCACATGTGCTCTGAGGAGAAACACTGCCCCAGACCAGATGCGCTTTAGTCTAACAGCTTTTAATAGTCTGTTTTTGTGTGGAATTTCTGGGATCTTGACTATTATATGCCTTGGTGTAGCTTTTTTTTTGATCATGGCTAATTGTGGTTGTATAGCCCTCACTTCTCTGTATGTCAAATTCTTTTTACCATGTTTGGGAAGTTTTCTACCTTGATTTCTGTGAACAGACTTTTTAATGTCATTTGCACAATCTCCTGTTTTTTCATTGACTTCATTCAATCTTATATTATTCTTCTTTGCATCATCTAGCAGCTTCTGGATTGGCATTTTTAAGAATCTTTCTTTTTTATGATCACTAACCACAGTTCTGTCTTCTATTCTGAGATTCTGTCCTCATATTGCTTAATTCTGCTGTAAGTACTTCCAATGGAATTTTTAACCACCTATGTAGTGTTTGAATGTTTCATAGATTCTATGTCTTTCTTATGTTATCTTTTTCCTAAGTTCTTTGATTTTTTTTTGTCTGTATCTGCTCTATAGTCACTAAGTATGTCTTTCATTATGATCACTATCTCTGAGAACTTAGTTCTGATTTTTTTCTAGAGTGTCATTCATTTGCTTTGTTTCTTTAAATGTGTGTGGCCTTTGGCTTGTTCTACCTTATTGCACTCTGGGTGGGCTGAAGTCTGGGCTTGCATCTTGTTTAAGATCTTTTCATTTTCTGTTTTTTTTTTTTAGTTTAATTCCTATTTCAGTGCTTGAAAATTGTCTATGTAAGTAGCTTTACTGCTATGACAATGATTACTTCTTGGAAGTGTCTTCTAGGTGAAGCTGACTTTTGGGTTTTGAGTCTGCTGCAAGATCCTACTGCTTCAATTATTTTTTGGAATGAGAAGTTGCTCTCTACTTTTCCTAGCCCCTGTTTATTTGGCACCAGATGATAGTATTTTTTATGATTCTTAGTTAATCTTCATCTTGGTATACCAAGAAGAACAACTGGTTAGGACATTTATGTCACTTTGACTATAGTGGTCCAATCAGCAGTAATGATAGCATCCCACACAGCCTAGAAAATGACAAACTATGTTAACTATTAATTTGCCAACTTTAACTGTATGAACTAGATTTGTGGTTATATAACACATTCTGAAATGAACCAGAAAATTGTATGCAATAAACAAGCCCTCCATATGGCAGCTTAGCCTCAGGGGAGAAAATTTAACATTGGTTGGGGGAAAATAGAGAAATAGAAGAAAAAGAAAAGATTAGAGGAAAAGCTAAAAGACAAGGGAAGATCAGGAATCTGATGAAAAAGGAGGGAAAGAGAAAAGAAATAAAAATTAAAACAGAACAGCAATAATAACAATGACTAGAAACCATATTCTCACTCATAGAAAAATAAGAACAAGCAATTAAGTAAAAACAAAATAAAACAACAGACAAGAAAAGAAAGAAAGAAAAAAAAAACAAAAGAAGAAAAATGTCCACTTTGAGGTTTGTCTTTGGTGCCATTGGTAGATAACATGGGCAGACAGAGGCCAGATCCAAATTTCTTAATCCCAGGAAGCCAGCTATAGCTCTATGGTGGGGTAGTGTATAATCCCAGTGAACCTGAACCTTTAGTTCCACTGAAATTGAGATCTGCCTCTGAGGTTAGAAGAAGACTCATTGAGCCTGAAGCAGTTCCTGTGCTTCCTGCCAGCTTGAACTCAGCTCCTTGATGGCTCAAACTTGGCTCTCTCTCCTCTTGTTGGGTTGAAATTGGCTCCTTGAACCAAACATTGGGAGTTACTTATTGGAACCAGTGGATGCTCTGAGTTCCAAGCTCAGTTGACCTCTCTTCAAGATGACTCTTGGTCTGTTGTCCTCTCCGGGGAGACATCTGCACCCAAATAACTCACCAGCCACTATAGTCAGCTGCTTCCATTGCTCAAATTCCACTGGCATGTTTCTCCTTGGAGGCATCTGAGATTCCAGTAGTCACCAGGTGTCTCTAGACTTGAGTCACCCCTCCCACGCAGTGAGTCCAGGCTCAGGATGAAAGTGCTGCCTGCCACCTCGTTCTTCATTGAACTTTCTCTCTTCACTCTCCCTGTGGACTTCAATTCTTGTTTCAGATCCTTCCTGGTTCACAGGGATTCAATTTCCTCCTCTTCTTCATGCTGCTATATTTTAGTGTCTCAACACCATGTCTCAGGGAGGCTGTTTCTCTGGCACTCTGCCGTATTGCAGAAATTTTCTCTTATTCTTACAGGCTTGGCTTTATAGGATACTTGATGTTTTTCTTTAACAACTTTCAGAATTTGCCCTTACTTTCTGAGATCTTTGACTATGCTGTGTCATGGAGAATTTCTTTGCTGGTCATGTCTATTTGAGATTCTACAGTCCTTGTTTACCTGGCAGTTAAAATGTTTCCCTAGATTTGAGAATTTTTTTGTTATGTTTTTAGTGAATAAATTTTTATATCTTTGTTTCATCCTCTAATCTTTCCATATCTCCTTTAATTCTTAAGTTGAGTTTTTTTTTGAGTTATCTAGCGCTATTGGGTTCAGTTTACATGGTGTCTTATTGTTTTTAGGGTTTTACTCAGTGTATGATCTAATTTATCAACTTTGTCTTATAGTTCTGACACTCTTTCTTCACACTGGTCAGCTTTGCTGTCTATGCTTTCAGCAGAAATTTTTTATACTCTGGATTTCTACTTGATTTGTTTTCATGATCATTAATTATTTAGTATAGTGGTCCTTTATGTTTCTTACTGTTATTATTGTGTCTAATTCAATCAAATTTTTGTGTCTTAACAATCATTGAACAATTTATTAATCTTTGCCTGTTTATTTACATTCTTGCTAATGTCTTTTGGATTTGTTTGTTTCTTCTTTGATCTATTCAAGTTTTTCTTTTAACCATTTGGTTTTTGGAGTTCTTTGCCTCTGAATTCCTCCACTTTAATGCCCATTAGATCTATTTTGAGGGAGTTTAAGGGGTCAGATTTGGAGGTATCTTTTTTCCTTGTTTCCTCATGTTTCTATTGTTTTCATGCTGGAGGATCAGTTAGGATAGAAAAACACTGTTGCTACTGTGGATATCTCCTTAGTAAATGTATATTTCCATTTGATGTAACATTGTCTTTGTTATATTTTGGTATTTACATGCCTGTATAGCCTACTCAACAGAAATTTAAAATGTTTTGCATGACATCTCATGGAATCACCATAATAATATACAAATGCCTAAGCCATCTCTTCTTGTAAAACTTTCTGTTCACAACAATCTTTTTTTTAATCTCCCCTCAATTCTAATTTCTGCTTTTCATCATTAAACAAAAACATCCACTACATCACTTGGGATGAAAAATTAAGTTAGGATAATTTTAATGACAGAGCTTTAAAAAGGTTGAAATGAATGGTGTCACCCTCTGGAGAGGTAATATACACTTGTCCTAGCATGCAAAGGCATTTACGAAACAAATGTGGCATTGGAGTGATCCATCATTGTGTTGAGACAGAACATAAATCTCAGAGATCGCAGTTCTTGGTCCAAAGTATAGCATTTTACTGTAGTTAAGTCACTTTAACTGTAAGCACATGTCTATCATGATTTCATGCTTCATTTATATAACAGAAAACTAGGGATATTTGTCTCAATAATTACAAATTGCTATTAAAGTTCACAGGAATGGAAATCCAAAACAGAGTTAGCAGATTTAAGTTACACATCTAACTAAAGACCTAACACTAGAAATTGGTGCTTCAGTCACCAATTGTTTTAAAATTCTTCATTCAAGATTCTGAGAGGAATGAACAGAAAGACTAGAAAAGAGAAATGGTAGACTAAAGGTGAAAGAGTGAAAGGTTTTAAGTGAGTTTTTCTGTCTATTAAGCCACATTTTCAATTAACATGTACTATGTTCCAATAAGACTTGAAGACACAGACAACTAAGAGGTAAATTGCCCAAGTAAAAATCTCAGCTCTACCACTTTAGCAGCTGAGCAGTCATGTTGGGTTACATAACCTCAGTGTGTACCTCATTTTCCAGAACTCCAAAATGGGGAAAGTAATATAATTTCTCTCAAGGTCATTAACAGGATGAAATTACTTAATATATGTAAAGTACTTAGAAAAAAATTTTGTTCATAGTCATTTACTTTAGCTGTTGCTATTATCATGGAACTACTTGGAGTAAATCTATATGACTAATGCATAGTATGGAATATGGATAGGAATAAAGTGTGTTTTTGGAAAAACTCCTGGTTCCTGCGAATTTTTCTTGTGACAGGTACACCTATGGGAAACCTGTTCTAGGACACGTGAAGTTAAATATATGCCAAAAATATCTTGCCAAGTCTTATTATGAACGTCCCTATATTTATAACAATGGTAAAGACACATGTGAGGAAATCAGTCAACAGGTGGGTGAAAACTGTTCAGAGGTTTATAATATCCAAAGGAAAACATAAAGTGTGAATATATAAAGAATGTCTGGAAGGAAAAGCACAAGATATCAAAAGATGGTAGTTCAAGGGATTCAATCACTGTTCAATGGTAGAGTATTTTGCTAGCATATACAAGGTCTTGGGTTTGTTTCCCAGCATTGCCAAAAAGAAAATACAGATGACCTATGGGAGTCCCATAATCTACTATTATTGAAGGAAGATTTCCAGATATTTAGAACTAACCTTGTCTATTGTATATTAGTTAAATGTATGAAATAATGATGTTCATCGTATTTTTTTAATTAGTGCTTTGACTGAATTTAGGCCTCCAACATGCTGGGCAAGCACTCCATCAGTTTCTAGCCCATGGAGGCTCTTTTAAAGAATAGCAAATATCAATTAAGTTCTTATGACATAGTAGTCAATATCCTAGTATATTATATGTGTTAATATATTTAATCTACATAAATCCTTAGGCAGATGATTTTTTTTTTTGGTACCAGGGATAGAACAACTTGCACTTGCCAGGCAGGCACTTATGCTGCTGAGCTAAATCTCTGGCCCTTGATTTGGTTTTTTGAGACAGGGTCTTATTATGTATTCTAGGCTGGCCTCAAACTCGTGGCAATTCTTCTGCCTCAGTATCCTGAGTGCTTCTTGGATTAGAGGCATGTACTGCCATGCCCAGCTTCCCCATGTAGATGAGAAACAGGCATGAGAATACTATTCATAATGTGTTCAACACCATGTTACCTGGCAGCTAAATTTTAGAGCTGACCTCAACGATCATAACCAGAATACTAGGTTGTACAATTCTAAGCATTTGGTCATCTCCAAAGAAAGACTCACATATAGGTTTGAACTGACCATTTGTTTGATCAGTATGTCATGTTGTTTGGTTGTATTTCTCACTTATCAGCTGAACAGCCAAGGCTGCATCACACAACCAGTAAGAACTTCTACGGACTTCATAAATTGGAACATGACTCACATTATTAATCTTCAAGTGAATGCTAAAATTACAGAAGAGGGGACAGGTATGGGGGCAATATAAAATTATAGAAAAAACCCTGTGAACATTGACAACTTTATCTCATCAAGAGGGTAAGGTGGATTATGTGGAAAAATAATTTGAAAGCTAGTGATTCATCTCCATTCCATACCAACCTCTTTTTCAGGGTTGGAATTGAATGGAACTGGGACAACTGCAGTTATGAAAACCAGAACCAATCTTGTACGTGTGACAAAAGATTCACACTTCAGGCCAGGAATTCCACTTGTTGTTCAGGTAAAGTACTTCATGATTCACAGGTATTTAATTTGTTCTGTAACATCGAAACAGCATAGACCTTTCTGCTCAAGATGGGACTGGGTCAAAATTATTGATTGCAAGGATAGAGTGTAGTTCAGTGGTAGAGGAAATGCTTAGCATATATTAAGATTTGACTTTACATCCCAGCATCAATAAATAAAAATTTAAAAAATTATCTATTGCTTTTTAAGACCAACTCATATAATCATATGTAGCAGATCTTTTTATTTAAAAATAATTCTCATTAAAAAAACAACAAATCTCAAAGCATTAATATATTTCATTTATCAGACAACAGGGGTAGAAAATAAAGATCATCAATTCCAATTTTCTGTAGGGTTTGTATAAGTGGGTGTTGGACTTTGTCATGCTTTTTCTTCCTCTATTGAGATAATCATGTGATCTTTGTCTTTGGTTCTATTAATATGGTGTATGACATTTATTGATTTCATGTATGTTGAACGATTGCTGCATTCCTGGAATGAATCCCTCTTGGTTGTGATGTATAATCTTCTTGATGATTTTCTGTATTCTGTTTGCCAGTATCTTATTGGGGATTTTTACATCTGTGTTCATTAGGGAGATTGGCCTGTAATTTTCTTTTTTAGTTGGGTCCTTCTCTGACTTAGGTATCAGGATAATACTTGATTCCAGGGATGATTTTCAAGTGTTACTTCACTTTCATTTTCATTAAAGAGTCTCAGCATTAGTGACATTAGATCTTCTCTAAATTTTTCGTAGAAGTCAACAGTGAATACATCAGGGCTTGGGATTTTCTTTGTTGGCAAGCTTTTAGTTACATTTTTAATTTCACTGACAGATACTGGGCTATTCAAAATTTGTATATCTTCTTGATTCAGTTTTGGCAATTCATATGTGTCTAGGAATCTGTTCTTTTCTTCTTTGTTTCCCATCTTATTTCCCATGTTCTTTAAGGATGTATTGAGGATTTTATGGATTTCCACTAGATCCATTGTGATTTTACCCTTTTCATTCTTAATTGCTTGAATTTGAATCTTTTCTTTCCTCCTTTTGATAAGGTTAGCTAGGCTCTTATAAATTTTATTTAATTTTTCAAATAACTAACTTCCATTCATTGATTCTTTGTATTGATTTTAGTTTCAGTTGTATTAATTTCTGCTCTGCTCTTTATAATTTTCTGTATCATATGAGCTTTGGTTTTTATTTGTTCCTCCTTGTCTAGAAATTTGAAGTTAAATATTAAGTTGTTTATTTGAGCTCTTTCTGTTTTCCTGGTGTGAGAATTCATCACTATAAATTTCTCTCATAAGATTGCTTTCATTGTTTCCCATAAGTTCTGTATGTTGTATCAACATTATTATTTAATCATAGATACTGTTTAATTTCTTTTTTAATGTTCTTTATGACTCACTGGTTGTTCAAGAAGGTGTTTAATTTTCAAGCATTTATGTAGTTTTATGGTTTCTTTTGCCCTTGATTTCCAATATCATTGCAGTATAATCAGGTAATATGCATGGAATAATTTCAATTCCTCTGAATTTACTTAAACCTGTTCTGTTAGCTAATATGTGGTCTATTTTGAAGAAAGTCCCATGTGCAGCTGAGAAGAATGTGTATCCTGATACTGTGGGGTAGAATGCTTTGTAGACATCTATAGAGTCAATTTTTCAGATTTTGTTTAATTTTGATATTTCTTTGTTGATTTTTTGCCTAGTTGATCTATCTAATTTTGAGAGTGAGGTATGAAGGTCATCCATTACAATTGTGTTTAGTGCTCATTTGTTTTTTCTTGTCCATTAATATTTGTTTTGTGTAGTTGAGTGCACTAGTATTTGGTGCATACATATTTACAATTGTTATTTCTTCTTATAGTTTTCCCTTAACAAGCATATAGTGACCTTCTTTGTCTCTTGATCAGTTTTGGCTTTGAGTTGACATTGTCTTTGAATAGAACAGCTACCCGTGCTTTTTTCTAGGTTTCTGTGGCATGGGGTATTGTTTTCTATTCTTTGAGTCTATGAATTTCTTTTTGAGTTAACTGTGTTTCTTGAATTCAGTCTTCTGCTAGATCTTTTTCTTGATCCATTCTGCCAGTCTGTTTCTTTTGATTGGTGAACTGAGACCACTTACATTGATGGTTGTAACCAATATGTATTATCTTTCCCACATCATTTTCCTGTGATTGGTTCCCTGTCTTTTTCCTCTGTTTAATTGCTTGCACTGCCTGGTGGCTTCTTTCTGTTGGTGTTCTGTTGGTATTCATTTTCTCTTTCTAATATATCCTTTAGAGTATTCTGTAGAGATTGCTTAGTTGTACTGAATTTCCTCAGATGTTTTTTGTCATGGAAGTATTTTATTTCTCTCTTGATTTTGCAAGATAGTTTTGCAGTATACTTCAGTCTAGGTTGTAGGTTTATTTCTTTTAAGACTTGAAATATCTCACTCCAAGCTCTCCTTGATTTGTAGTTGATATTGAAAAGTTTCCTGTGATTCTGATGGTCTTTCCCTTATAAGTGGATTGTTTCTTTCACCTAACTACTTTTAATATTCTGTTCTTGTGATTTCTGTTCTTGGTTGTTATCTGCCTTGGTGTAGATTTTGGTTGTGGATGTTTGGGATTCTATATGATTCATTTATTTGTATGTAAAGTTATTTATGCATATCTGCAAAGTTTTTTTATGTTTTTATTTAAAGAGAAAAAAATAAAAACGGTAGAAATATTACAGAATTTAAAAAAAAGATAAACAGTAAGAAATCATTAGTTGATAAATTACACTTTGTCCTTTTAGAAATAGTTGTTCAAGTTACAAAATTAAAGCATACAAAGTGGACATTCAAGCAGTAATACTGCAAATAGATCTGTTCAACAATCCAACAAGAACTTAGAAATATGGTTATCCATCCTACACACTTAAATATACATGCAGTTATATCTTTTATACCACTTCCTATTTCTTCTCTTTGTTACAATAGCAATTTCACATTTTTTAAAAAAGAAACAAAAGCATGTAAAGGGTAGAAGTAATATAGAATTCAAAAAAAAGATAATAAGAAATCACTAGTTAATAAGTTACATATTGTCCTCTTAGAAATAGTTGCTCAAGTTACAAAATTAAAGCAAACACAAAGTAGATAGTCAAACAATGAGAGTGTGGACAGCTACACATGCATGAATTTCTGCATGTATTTCTATACTTTCTGTATTAGAATTTCTGCATGTATTTCTATACTTCCTGTATTAGAGTGAAAAACAAAACTTAGCAAGACAAAACAAAACAAATTCCTATAAAAACATGAAACCAAAAAGTTGTATAAAATCACAGTACAAGGTGATCTACAATGATTACTGTGTTCTCTTATTATCTTCAATAGAATGTCTATATCATCAGGCATAATTGAATATAGCAGTATGATTGAGTACAGCAGTAAATAACAATATTAGTAAAAATAAAATATTGTAGACAGTATAAAACTTCAAAGGCAGGTAATAATCAAACCACAGTGGATATTCTAGTAAATCTTGTCATCTTAAGTGCAGTTGCCTATACTCTCAGACCTGATACTTTCAATCATAACAGCTTTAAATAAAATCTATCAATACAAAACAGTGATCCAACAAACCAGATTCGATTATGATCAGTTATAAAACAGTGTAGGTTTTACAGAGCTTTAGATTAAGTTAATAGGAAATTAAAGATGATTACCATACTATATCCTGTTATTTTCGGGATTACTGTCTGTGGCTTCAAATCTAGTACAGGTAGAATGACTGGAACAGAATATAATACATCTAAGCAGAGTAGTGTGAGTAATGTGGGTTTTAAATCTTGGTGCACTATACAATATAGCTTATCAAGGCCATCTATGTTAGAGTTTCTAGTTATCCTTCTCTGCCTCATTTCTGCTATGATATTTTTCTGCCTTTATTTGTCTAGTTTTCTCCTTCATTCTACTTCCTGCCCCTCTCATTCAGGCCTTTCTGCCACTGTTCCTAAAATCCTGGTATTTTTTTTTCTCTCTCTAGAATGTCCTTCAGTATTCTCTGTAGTGTTGGATTGGTGGTCACAAACTCGCCCAGTTCCTCTTTGTCATGGAAGCATCTTGTTTCTCCATCAACTTCTAGTGGCAGTTTTGCAGGGCCCATCAATCTGGGCTGGAGGTTGTTTTCTTTCAGGGCTTGTAACTCTTCGCCCCAACCTCTTCTTGATCTGATGGTCTGTGTCGAGAAGTCAGCTGTGATTCTGATGGGCTTACCTTTATAGGTAATCTGTTTCTTTTCTCTGATGGCTTTTAATATTCTGTTTTTATATTGAATTTCTGGTATCTTGATTATTATATGTCTGGGTGTAGATCTGTTTTGGTTGTAGGTGGCTGGAGTTCTGTATGCCTCACATAACTGAATGTCATTTTCTTTTCCTATGCTTGGGAAGTTTTCCTTAATTATTTCCATGAATAGCCTTTATAATTCGCCTGTATGTATTCCTGCTTCTTTGTTCATGTTTCTTATTCTTAAATTGTAGATTCTCTTGTCATCTTCTAGCCTTTGTATTGTTACTACCTGTTTCCTTGTTATTTTTAAGAGATCTTTCCTTTCATGATCACATGCTGCCAACTTGTCTTCAAGTTTTGATAGTCTATCCTTAGTTTCTTTTAAGGAGTTTTGCCATCTTTCAATGGAGTTTTTAATTTCCTGGTAGTCTCTTTGAACCTGCTTCATGTATTCTATATTTTCTTTATCAAATGTTTCTCTCCTTTTTTTGTGTCTTCCCTTCTTCCATCTGTATCATCCTGAGAGATGCTTCCTGAGAGCATTTCTTTTATTACTCTACTCATATGCTGCTTTACCTGATTTAATATTTCAGTTTTGAGCTCTTCTACAAGATCCTGAAGATATCTCTTAATGTCCATTGAAGCCATGTCTGATGTTGTGTGTTTGCCACCCTTAGCCCAGCCTCTCTCTTTTGTCATGGCCCTGGCTTCCTCCCCATAGGTTACAGTGTAGGTCCCAGCCCCCTTCCCTGTTGGCCATGTTTCCTCTGAAGCAGGCTGGCAAGGGAACTCCACCCTCTCCTGGCTGCTCTTGTCACTGAGGTGTAAGCAGGGGCTGTGTATGCCTGCCCCACCCCACCGGGCCAACCAAACTTCTGGTGCCTTCAACTGGTTAGTGCATGCTAGGCACAGGGAATCGATTTTGGATGGCTCATTGTGTCCCAGCCAGGGGTGCAGCCCAGTCCAAGCAAATCCCAAGAATCTGCTTTGGGGAGGGAGAAACCAACTGAAGTCACTGTCACTCCCAATTCAGGCTCCTCCTGCTTGATTCCAACATGTCGCCCATTTGGTTGCACCCTTCCCGTGGAGGGGGGTCTCACTCCCAGCACTGACCATGGATTAATGAAGGTCCTTTCACCGGCTCTGCTCTCTGTTGGGCTCACCAACCCCCAAGTTCAGCGCTGCTGTGCTTCCTGTGAGTGGTGGCGGGAACGAGTTTGGGCAGCTTTGCCGGCTGGCATGGATTCAAACTGGCGCAAACTTGGCAAGTCACTGCGAAAACGCTGTGTCCCATAATTTTTAGCTGTTTCAGTTTTAGTCCCGAAGTATTTGATGAGCTTTATTACGTTTTAATTTCTTCCTGTGTCAAGAGGATCCATCTCCCTCTGTCTGGGTCTCTCCAGGGTGTTTTATTCTGGCAAATGAGTTGTTTCTCCCAGGAGGCTTTGTATTTTGTTGCTCACTGATTGGCCATCTTGTCTTCTTTCCAAAGTTTTTGCCATTGTTTCTGTGAAGAGTTTTTTTTTTAAATGGCATTTAGACTGGTTTCCACTTTCTCATTGACCCCCAAACTATTATTGTTCTTCTTTGATTCATCTTGCAGTTGTTGGACTGGTTTTTCAATATTTTTTGCCATTTTGTCAAGATATCTTTCTTTTGAATCCTGTCTTCTAGATCTGATATTTTAACCTTGCCTTCATTTGATCTGTTTTGTATATTTTCAATGAAGATTTTAATCTCTTAGATTTCTGTTTCATGCATTCTATTTCTTCCCTATTTTGGGCATTCATGGTTTCCATAGTTTTCCTAAATTCTTCTATTTTTTAAAAGTCTATCTCTGCTCTAGTATCTTTCATCATTTGTTTTTGTACCTGAAAGGTTATTTTTCTATAGCTTTTTCCATTTATTTCACTTGTGTTGCTATTATTTCAGAAAGTTTCAGTGTGTGGCTTTTGATTTTCTCTATTATGCTCTTGAGTTGTCCTGGGTGGCTGGGGATCTGGGGTTGCATTTTGCTTTTGTGTCTTATCATTTTCTATTTTCATTTTATTTTGTTTTCTGTATCAATGGTTGCCAATTTATTATAGTAGATTGCTTTATTAGTAGTATTGGATCTTGCATAAGAAATGTCTGTTCCCCAGGGAAGTCTTCTAGATATAAGTGGTTCTTGGGATGTGGATTTAAGAAGGATAGGGGATAAGATAGAGATGCATGAGGTCAAATATAGTAGAAGCAAGGATTGAGGACAAAGGATGACCACCCAAGTTTTGGAAAATTAGAGAGCATAGGAGAGAAAGAATGAAAGAAAAGGGAAGGGTTCTGAAGTGAACCAGACAGTGAAGGGAAAATATTTACTCACATGAAAATGTCATAAAATCAAGAGATGGCTGAGGAAAGAGAAAAAAGGCAAATAGAATAAAACAAAAAGAAAGAAAAGAAATCTAACAAAAAATGAAGAAGAAAACAAAAACAAAAAACAAAAACAAAACAAAAATAATCCCAGAAACAAAAACAAAACAAAAAACCTCCACCAGACAGAAAGAAGATAACCAATCAGACAAAGAAAAATAAAGGAGTAAAATTCTTCTGGCATCCACAGTTCTGTAGTAGTGTCCAAGTTGGATCCCAGAAATGTGTACTCTACCTGAGTTTGCCATGGAATTTGTGTTGTATATGGGGCTGATCTTGGCCTCTGGCTGTGGGGGCTGGGACTGGTCTTTTGATGCTCAGCTTCTCTCAGTACTGCCAGTCCTGCCCACCCATTTCTGTCTGTTGCATGTGTGTGTCAGACCACAATGCTGGTTCACCTAATTTACCAACTGCTGGCTCATATTCTTATTGTTATTTCTGACATTTCCATGTTGCTAGTCCTGCCTGCTGGTGTGTGTGCCTGTGCCAGTGGCTGTTCTTGCTAATCCATCTTAGTTACCCATTTTTTGATTGCATCTTTTATTTTTCAGGGGATGTCTAATATTTTTGAGTCCTTTATGTATTCTAGATATTAGTCCTCTGTTCAAGGAATGGGTGGCAGACTCTTCCTCCCATTTTGTAGGTTGTTACTTTACTCTGTTTGCTGTATACTTTGCTGTACAGGAAATTTGCAACTTGATATAATTTCATTAGTTGATTCTTGGTATCCATTCTTGTGCACCAGAGGTTTGTTTAGAACCTTCCTTCCTATACCTATGTCTTCAAGAGTTTTACCTATTCTATCTTCTAGAAGGTTAAGTGTTTCTGCTTTAACATTTAGATCTTTAATACATTTTTGATTTTACTTTGGTACATGGTAAGCAATATGTGTTTAGATTGTTTTTTCAATGTGGATAGCCATTTTCCCTGATTTATTAAAGAGACTATTTTTCTCCAGTATGTGTTCTTGTATCATTTTTCAAAGATTAGATAGCTGAATGTACTTGGAGTTTTTTTTCTCTGCACCTACTATTCTCTTCCATTGATCTGTGTGTCTTTTTTGGCACCAATGCTACACCATTTTCATCACTACAAATTGTGATATCTCTTACTTTGCTCTTGTTGCCCAGAGTTGCTTTAGCTCTTTTTGATTCTCTTATCATTCCATATGAATTTTAGGATTGTTTTCTGTCGTCCTTTGTTAAATGCTACTAGTATTGAGGTTGGGATCATATTAATTTATATATCAGTTTTGAAAGTATGGCCATTTTGACAATATTAGTTCTGCCTATCCAGAATCAAGGTATATCTTCCCATTTTCTTGTCTTTTTTTGATCTCCTTTTAAAGAGTATCATGGATTTAATTGTACAGTTCTTTTATTTTTTTGGTTAGGTAATTTCAAAATATTTGATTTTTCTTGATGCTCTGGTGAATTGTATTTTTTGCCTGCATTCTTAGTAAGTTCATTAATGGTATAAAGGAATGGTTTTGATTTTTGAGTGTTAGTTTTGTATCCTCCTACACTAGTGAATTTGGTTATTAGTTTTAGGAGTCACTTTTGGATTTTTTTGTGTCTTCTGTGTAGAGAATCATGTTATCTGCAAATAATAATAATTCTGCTTTTTCTTTACTATACTTAATCCTTTTTTTCTTTCTTTCTCTGACTGCTCTGGCTAATGATTTGAGTACTAACTGAACAGAAAAGGTGATAGCAGAATCTTTGTCTTATACCTAATTTTATGGTGAAAATTTTCAATTTTTTTCCCAATTATGATGTTTGCAGTAATTTTGTCATAAATGGCTTTTATCAGATTGAAAGTTCTTCTATACCTATTTTCTTCAGAATTTTTATCATAAATGGATGTATACTTTTGTCAAAAGTTTTTCTGCATCAATTTGAGATGATTGTGTGAATTTTATCATTCCTTCTGTTTATGTGATATACTACATTTATTGGTTTATATGTGTTGAATCATTCTTGAATCCCTAGGATTAAGCCTTTTTTCTTATGATGTATGACCTTTTTGATGACTTTTTGCTTTTTCTTGCCAGTATCTTTTGAGAATTTTTTGTATCAATGCTGATTAAAAAGATTAGTTTGAAGTGCTCTTTTATGGTAGATTTTTTTTTTTTGTCTTTTTGAGACAGGGTCTTGCTATGCAGTTCAGGCTGGCTTTGAGCTCACTTTGTAGCCCAGGCTGGTCTTGAACTCACAATGATCCTCCTGCCTCAGCCTCCCAAGGGCTGGGATTACAGGAGTGAGCCACCACTCCCGGCCCTTTTATGGTAGGTTGTTTTTCTGGGTTTGGATAATTTTAATGCTAGCTTTTAGGAATACCTCTGGGGTACTCCTTCTATTTCTCTTTCATCAAAGTGTTTGAAGAGTATAGATGTTAGATTTTCTTGCATAATTCAGCAATGAATAATACATTGGGTCCTGGCATTTTCTTAGCCAGTAGTTTTTTAATGCTTCCATTTAATTGTCTGTTATTGGATTGTTCTGGGAGTTTATATCTTTTTTGTTTAGTTTCTATAATTCTTATATTTCTAGGAATCTATTCATTTCTTCTCTGTTATTTATTTATTTATTTTGAAATACGGGTTTTCAAAGTATTTGCTAATACAGCTTTTGGCAATGTCCATTGTAGGTTAGCCCTTTTCCTTTCCCATTGCATTGATGTAGGTTTTTTTTTTCCTCTCCTGGCCCTTGTCCTTGCCCTTCTGCTTCTCCTTCTTTTCTCTCTCTTGCTCCTCTTCCCTTTCCCTCTTCCATTCTCTTTTCTGCCTCTCTTCTTTCTTTTTTTGGTAGAATTGACTAAAAATTTATCTATTTTTAATTTTTTTACAGGACCAGTTATTTGATTCATTCTTTTTTATTGTTATTTAGTATCAACTTCATTAACTTTTGCTTTGATCTTTATAATTTCCTTCCTCATATTAACTTTGGATTTGGATTGTTCTTGTTTGGGTAGGGCCCTCAGGTGAATCATTAGGTTACTTTGGCTCACTTTTTTTTTTTCCTGAACATGAGTGTTCTTGACTATAAACTTCCATTTTATTAATACTTTCATTGTGTTCCATAGGTTTGGTGTGTTGTACCAGCATTTCAGGGGGATTCTAGGAGCTAATTTCTTTGATTTCTTTTGTGACTCTTTGGTTATTCAACATAGTGTTGCTTAATGTGTGCATGTGTGTGTGTGTGTGTGTGTGTGTGTGTAATTTTTGTGGTTTCATTCACCATTGATTTACAATTTCAAAGCAGTATAACCTATTAATATGCATAGGAAAATTTTGTTTCTTTTACCTGTATGTAACATGCTTAGTGAGTTAGTATCTATTTTGGGGAAAGTTCTTTGTGCTTCTGAAATGAATTCTGTTGTTGAGTGGGCCACTAAGTAAATATCTATGAAGTCCATTTTTTTTCAAAGATTTCATTCATCACTCATATTTCTTTGCTGATTTTTAATTCAGCTAAACTATTTGTCACAGTGGGATATTGAAGTCCCCCACTGTAATTGTGTTGATTTTTAGCTGATCTTTTATTTCTCATAGTGTTTGTTTTATGAAGTTGGGTTTGCCAGTGTTTGGTGCATATATGTTTATAGACATTATAATTTCCTGTTGAGTTGTTCCCTTAACTAATATGTAGTGACTTTCTCTGCCTCTTTGGCTTGAAGTGTGCTTTGAAAATAGGATAGCTAATCCTGCTTTTTTTGAGTTAGTGTTACATGGAATATTGTTTCCATCTTTTGATTTTTAGCCTCTGAATTTCTTTTTGGATTCAGTATGTTTCTCATTTACAGACTACAGTTGAGTTTTGTTTTTTGACTCATTTTGCCAGTCTTTGTCTTTGATTCAAGAACTGCAATTATTCACATTGTCATTTTTGAATGCTATTTATTTAGTCCTGTCATTTCATTATTTACCTGGTTCTTCTTTTTTCCCCCTCACCTTCCTGGGTGCATTCCATTAGACTTTTTGGCATTGTTAATTTCATTGTCTCTTTGTTGAATATGCTTGACAATTTTTTGTAGTGAAATTTTGGTGGTCATGAATTTTTTAAGGTGCTCTTTGTCATGGAAGTACCTTATTTCTTCATTAATAAAAAGATAAATTTGCAGGATATTGGGGTTGCAAGTTGTTTTATTTTAGGGCTTAAAACATGTCACTCTGTACTCTGCTGGCCTTTGAAGTTTGTGTTTTGAAGTCTACTGAAATTCTGTTGAGTTTACCTTTATTAAGTGATTGTTGCTTTGCTCTAATAGCTTTTAAGATTTTTGTCCTTGTTTCAGAAATCTGGAATTTTGACTATGTCACAGAGTTCTTTTCTGATATTGGCTATTTGGAGTTCTAAATGGATCACTTATCTTTATGTTAAAATTTATACTCATATTTGAAAGTTTTTATGCCATTATTCTGTAAAAAGTTCTTCATGACATTTGTGCTGTCTTCTGATTTTTCCCTAATTCCAGCTAATCTTAGATTAATCATTGTGTCACCTAACAGACGTTGGGTCCATTTTTCTTGTTCTATTATGTTTTTTTAAGGTAACTTTGAATAGTTTGCTTCTGGCAGCAGCCTGATCTCACTGTTCTGACACTCTGTCTTCATACTGATGGCTTCTGCTGTCTATGTTTTCAACAGAATTTTTAATCTGAGTTTCTACTTGGTGCTTTTTCACTACCCTGATGAAAGCAATAAAATCAGTAACAATATTCATAGAATCAGAGACAAATTGAATATTTATATACTACAAGAACCAATAATGTACCAACTTTTATCACAAGGAAGAGTTCTATAATTATATCATAACCACAAAAGCAAACCAAATATTGACATATAGCAAAAATCTAATTGCAACAAGTATACCTCCACTAACAAAAGAAAAGAATTCAATGGTAATAACATGGTTGACAAAATATATACATATTAATAAAGGTTATTGGTTATACTGATAGGGGTGGGGAACTGAATGAAAGAACAAAATTTGAAAATTTAAAGATTGAGATATGAGAAGGTAGAAAGTGAGATAATAGATCCTATTAAGACATAAAAGGAAATTAGTAGAATTAGATAACAGTAACAGATAAGAACAGACAAGAAAAAGAAGAAAAAGAGAAAACAGAAAGATAAAAGAAAAAATTAATAAAAGAAAAAAGAATGAATGTGAAGAAACCCTACACCAAAAAAAAAAAAAGAAAAAAAGTGATGCATCTAAAGAAAAAAAATTTTTTTCTGTGGTTTCATATGAGTTTATTTCTAGGATCTGCAGTCTTGGAATCAAGTAGATATGGGGAAAGGGTGGTGAGTTATTTCTAAGATCTATTTTGTTGCAACATCTAAGTTTTTGTGAATGTTGGACCCTGCCCTGCAGGTCCTGTTGTGTGTGGTTGGTCAGTTGTGTCTGCCCTATGGCTGTAGTCATTCTGCTCTCTTCCTTTCTTGCTTGTTCATGCTCACTCTTCCATTCCCCATATGCATACATGCAGAGAAATGCAAACAATAAGAAAATGTGACCATTTGATGCTATAGTAATTAATCAAAGTAGATTAATCAAAGTCCAATAGAAAGCATTTTTGGTGAGTTTCTGGTTTGGCTCATAATTACAAAGAGAAGATTGTCTTAGTTATTTCGTGGTCCTACATTTCTGTAATTTGAAATATATTGAAATATTATATATATATATATATAACTATATAACTATATATATAGTCATTATACATAGAATATACTATTTTACTCACCTGGAAAAAAACAGAAATAGAGAATTTCTTTGATGTACACTGGGGAGAGATGAAAGATCTCACCTGGAAAATAAAAGCAGACAGGGTGAAAAAGGGAAGTTATTTGACCTTCATGCAATGTCAGAAAAGAGTCCTGGGTGGTTCTATCAAACCTAATTCATAGCTTCCTTCATTGTTCTATTACAGTTTCGCCTTGAGGATGTAAAAGGAGTTCCTGTGGCAGATAAACATATCTTCCTCCAAGCATATACAACAAACTATAACACCACAGCTACCACCGATGAACATGGCCTGGTAGAGTTCTCCATCAACACCACCAACACTGTGGATTCTTCCTTTGCTTTTAAAATGAGTTTGGAAGTGAGAACAAAGGAGGAGTCTTGGAAACAGTGTTCCTGCTCAATAGGTCTTTCATCAAGAAAAAAAAAAGATTCATATTTATAATTTCCTTAATTTAGAGTGAATTATGAGACATTTTTGATAAACAGTGAAAGTACTAGAAGAAGGACTAGTGAACTAACTGCTATCCCTTAAAGATGTCCTTCTAAATATTATATTTTTGATTATCATCTTATTTTATTTTGGTTATATTCTATATTTCTCAAGTCATTATTTTCAAACAATTATGTTTAACAGAATAATTTTTATTTTTTTCAATTAGGGATATAAGTGTTCTCAAATTATCCCAAATATTATGTTCATTTCTCCAGGCAGCAGAGATTCATTGCACAATTGAGTTGCTGGGCACTGTGCTAGTTCTTTGTTATGAAAAGTAATCATGACCCATTTTTTGGTCCTACATCACTGGTGGTAGAAATCTCCATGAAATATTGTAACACCTGTGAATATTATAACAAAATACAAACCAAGTAGACTGAAGGTTGATAGGAAGGACAAACAGTCATTTGATGAACAAAAAGGAAGATGACAGGGTATATGGCTTAGAGGGAGAGCACTTGCCTAGAACATTTAACCCTCAGTACTGCAAGGAAGCAAGCAAACAAAAAGCAAAAAAACAAACAAAAACTCCACAACAACAAAGTGGAAGATAAAACCTAAATTTTAAGGAGCTAATACTGTATGAGAGCAAAAATACAATTGCCTCACAAGTAAGTTCTGCAAGGCTGAAGGGTATAGAGATTCAGAAACTTACAAGGCCAGTCCATGGTATTAGAGAAGTGATAACATTTGCCTATGCATTGATTCTGCTGTTTATTTATGCAATTTTAGGAAGCTTCACTATTTAGAGACATTTATTTGCTGAAGATCAACTTCACACCTTATCACAATTGTTTTCCTCAATGAGATCCTAGTTCTTCTGATTTGTTAAATTTAGATAATAGTCTATGCAAAAGATACTATTCCCTTTTCTTTGTACATATGTATAAATACGTTCTAGAAACACCTTCTGAAATTAAGGGAAGTAAACATAATTTCATTTAATTAGCAGCAAGGGATGGTTGTCTCCAATTTTCATTAAGAAGCCAAAAAATGTCTAACAATACAGCCAGGTAGACTTACACAGTTTAGAACAGGAGTTCTTTCTGATAGGTTGTCTACAACACAGTACTTCTTTTTGTTTTTCCAGGTCTACTACAAGGAGCAGGGTCATTGTTTCAAACACTATTGCATTGAAGAAGAACTCAAAGAAGTATTTTATGTGTTTGACAGTGTTTTCTCCTTCAGCAAGAGCTTTGTTTACCTTGAGCCTGTCACTGGTCCCTTACCCTGTGGCCAAATGCATACAGTTCATGTACATTATATTCTGAATGGAAAAGTCTTGGGGGAGCTGAGGGAGATGGTCTTCTATTACCTGGTGAGTTCTTCCTTCAAGCTGAGAAATTGGACTGTGAGACCAAAAATATTGAAATCATTTGATTTCCTAATCATATCTCTCTTGATTCTTTGATTTCTTATTGTGCTGGATATTACTGTTTGAGCCTCAGCATTGACTATAGATGGGAGACGGGTCACTGAAGTGGGCATATAAATTGAGAAAGTGCTTTTTAATTTAGATCATGGCCAAGGGCAGCATCGTTCAAACTGGAGCTCATGCTTTCCTCATTGAACTGGGAGAACGTGAGTGTTCTGAATCTATCAAAATGTTTCTGGCTGTACCCCATACACACTCAGCAAGGGGGCTGCTCCACAATTGAGCAAACTAAGGATGTCAGGATGCTTCCTGTGTGTCACTATGAAACAATATGCCTCCTAATGAATGCTCTCACTTATATCATTAACTCAGTTTGAGAGTTGTGGAGTCTCAGACTGTCAAACTGAACATTATCTAACATCATTAAATATACATTTTTGGTGCTATAATGCAAAATTATAAAATACTATTATATGTACCTTAAGTAATTCATGTAGTCAGACCAAGAACTTTACCAAAAAGGCAAAATGAATGTTGTTTCTTTGCCCAATAAGATCTAAATATTTTCTGTCTTGGTCCTTTGGTCAGTTTAGTGACATTAATTTTTGAATGATCAAAAAAATGAGTGGAGGCCTAAGAGTGGAGCTCAATGCTTGCTAAGGTTGTATAAGACTCTGTTTGATTCCCAGACTGAAAAAAGAAAGAAATCACAGAGCTCTTTCTTTGATTTGAGTGATAATAAAGGATATTTCTGTAGTTGCATAATTTTTTCTTACAAAATGTAAATTCTATGAGCATTTGGTTTAACAAGAAGTTTCAGAGAAAAGTATGTTTATTTCTAAGCATTAATACTTCACTGCAATCACCTGTACTTGAAGTCCCATCCCTGGTCTTATTCATCATCTCCATTGTTGTTTCTCTTCTCTAAGTTACAAATGTAGTGTCAATTGAGGTGGCTTCATTATTTGATATTACTGTATTGTAATATCTCTGATGCTATTTAGCATTGCTAAGGTGTAAAAGACACAGAGATTACTATATGATTATCCAGAAGGAAAAATAATGTGGATACATTTCCCCACCACTAAGCATTTTTTAGAGAAAGATAACCCTGCCAGACCATTAATATGCAGAGCACTAGCCCCTGCATACGCATAGTAATGTCTTCAGTGTGAGGCTATAGTTCAGCCATTCAGATTTCCTTCCACTATGTGGGTCATGACTCTCTTTTCCCTTCCCATCTGTGCCACAGTGAAGGGTCATTTCACCCTGTCCATCCCTGTGGAGTCATACATGGCTCCTGCCACTCAAATGCTCATCTATGCCATTCTACCCAATGGAGAAGTGATTGCGGATTCTGCAAAATTTGAGATTGAAAACTGTATTCTCAGCCAGGTTGGTAATTTATTTTAAAAATATCAATGACAAAACTTTTAAAAAACCACACAAATAGAAGTTTAACAAGGACATGAATTACTTTACAGATAAAGAATAGAGGTCTTAGTAACTTACTGAAAACCATACAAATTTTATGGCAGGACCAAAACTAAGATCTAGGTTTCCCAACACTTTGCTTAACACACTTTTATCCTATTCAGTCTTCTTTACTATTTTTGTATGTATATGATAATAACATTTAAGGTAAAATATCTGCTTATCAAATTCTTAAGGGTACAATAGAGTATCATTAAATATGTGGTGTAGAGTAGATCTCAAGGACTTCTTAATCTTGTATAATTGCAACTTTGTAAACTTTCATTATTGTCTTTTCTTTCTCCCCTTTCCCTAACCTCAAATAACTACAGTTCTACTCTCTTCCTACTGGCTCATCTGAATCACAATCTGCTGTGTATTCTAAATACAACCCAGTCTAGAGCCACTTGAAATGAAATGGGGAATGTAAGCACAGATGATAGATGATAGTCAGATACATATAAAGAGAGAGAGAAAGAAATAAAGATATCCACAATTAGAATCACTGACATTTCACTTAGAAAAATACAACAAATATATAAACAATCCTTAAAAATAATGAACTGGGTATCTTCCCAGAAGAATTAAAAATATTGTACCACAGCAACATATGTGCACCCATGTTTATAGCAGCACAATTTGTAATACCTAGATCTTGGAAACAACTCAAATGACCATCAACCAAGGAATGGATAAAAAGATATGATCTTTTTATGCAGTGGAGAACTACTCAACCATAAAGAAGGATAAACTTGAGACTTTTATAGGTAAATGGATGCAATTTGAGACCTTACTCATAAGTGAAATAAACTAGACTCATATGTATAAACATTGTATTGTCTCCTTAGTATGAAAGGCTTAAAGAGTCTGGAAGCAAAAATTACTCTATTACCAAAACCTGAGAAAGACCCAACTAAAAAAGAGAGCTACAGGCCAATCTTCCTAATGAACATAGATGCAAAAATTCTCAATAAAATATTGACAAACAGGATGCAGCAAATCATCAAGAAGATTATACATCATGACCAAGTGGGATTCATCCCAGGCATGTAGGGATGGTTCAACATATGTAAATCAATAAATGTAATCCACCATATCAATAGAGCCAAAAGCAAGAATCACATGATCATTTCTATAGATGCAGAAAAGCTTTTGATAATATCCAACACCCATTCATAATAAGAATCTTACAGAGAATTGGAATAGATAGTCTCTACCTCAACATGATAAAGGCCATCTACAACAAACCAACAGCCAGTGTCATATTAAATGGCCAAAAACTGAAATCCTTTACCTTAAAATCAGGCCCAAGACAAGGATGTCCCTTATCACTGCTCCTATTCAATATAGTACTGGAAATACTAGCCAGAGCAAATAGATGAGAGAGAAATAAAAGGAGTAAAGATAGGAAAAGAGGAAGTTAAACTATAATTATTTTCAGATGACATGACACTCTACATAGAAGATCCCCAAAACTCCATTGAAAGACACCTAGATATAATAAATAAATTCAGCAATGTACCTGGATACAATGTCAATACTCAAAAATCAATAGCATTCCTATACACAAGAGAGAAATAAGACAAGCCACACCCTTCACACTAGCATCCAAAAAAATGAAATACTTAGGAATTAATCTAACAAAAGAAGTAAAAGAGCTATATATGGAAAATTATAATACCCTGAAAAAGAAATTGAAGAGGACATCAGGAAATGGAAAGTTATCCCTTGTTCATAGATAGGAAGAATAAATATTGTGAAAATGACCATTCTCCCAAAATTGCTATACAGATTCAATGTAATCCCAATGAGAATACCACTAACATACCTCATAGATCTAGAGAAATCACTCCTAAAATTCATCTAGAACCAGAAGAGACCTAGAATAGAAAAGGCAGTTCTAAGAAGCAAAGGCAAGGCAGGAGGCATCACAATCCCTGACTTGAAGTTATACTACAAAGCTACTGTAATAAATTCAACATGGTACTGGAATAAAAACAGACCTGAAGATCAGTGGAATAGACTAGAAGATGCAACCACATCTACAAATACACTCAACCACCTTATCTTTGATAAAGGGGCCAAACATGTTCACTGGAAGAACAATAGTCTGTTTAATAAATGGTGTTGGAAAAACTGGCTATCCTTATGCCAAAAACTAAAACTAGACCCATGCCTCTCATCATGTACTAAACTAAAATCTAAATGGATTAAATATTTAAATATTAAAACAGAAACACTAAGCTTGTTGCAAGACAAAGTAGGTAAAAATCTTGAAGACATAGGGGTAGGTAGAGAATTCATGAACAAGAACCAAACTGCACAGGAAATACTTCCCAGAACCAATAACTGGGATCATGTCTTATTAAAGAGTTTCTGCATGTCCAAAGAAATCTGCAATAGAGTGAAAAGAAAACCTACAAACTGGGAAAAAATCTTAGTGAACTGTCCCTCAGACAAAGAACTTCTGTCTAGAACTTACAAAGAATTAAAAAAAAAATCAGACCCCCGAAATTCAAAGACCCAATCCAAAAATGGGCATCCGAGATGAACGCACAGTTCTCAGATGAAGAAATACGAATGGCAAATAAATACATGAAAAAATATTCATCGTCACTGGTCATTAGAGAAATGCAAATTAAAACCATACTGAGATTCCATCTCACTCCAGAAAGAATGGCCAGGATCAACAAAACTACAAACAACAAATGCTGGAGAGGCTGTGGGGAAAAAGGAACTCTTCTGCACTGTTGGTGGGAGTGTAGACTGGTGCAACCACTGTGGAGGTCAGTTTGGAGATTCCTCAAAAAGCGGGGGTTGGAGGTCCCATTTGACCCAGCTATTCCACTCTTAGGCATATTCCCAGAAGAACTGAAAATGTCATATAACAGTGATATATGTGCACCCATGTTTATAGCAGCACAATTTGTAATAGCCAGATCTTAGAAACAATGTAAGTGCCCATCAACTGAGGAATGGATAAAAAACTGTGGCACTTTTATACAATGGAGTACTACTCAGCTATAAAGAATGATCACATTGAGCTATTTATACATAAATGGATGTAACTTGAGATCATGCTCATAGTGAAATAAGTCAAACTCACGTATAAATACCATATAGTCTCCCTAGTGTAAGAAATGGTAAGAATACATAAGATTCTATGGTGATCATGGTTCCCCATTATATTTCTTTGAAGACTTTTAATGTTTTCATTCATTGGTTGGAATGGTTTTATTCTGTTTTGTTAGACCTTATTATATTTGATGGTATAAACAGCTACTTTGAAGAAAACAAGACATTATGGCAGCCATTGCTGATTTAATATCATCTTGCTTTGAAGTTCTGCCATGCTTCTGTTCTTCTGTTTCCATTGGTTCTATCATGTTGTGTCTTATCTTATTGGATTTTAATATGTATGATAGTATAAACAGATTTTTATGGAAAATGAGATTTATAGTAGCCATTGTTCATCTTCTGTTATTTGGTTCAGAATGCCTTGTAATAGTTTCATTCTCTTGAATGCTTTTATTCTATTTTGTTATGTTTAATATTATTGTGTGTGAATCTATGCTCAACTATTTCAAAGAAAGAGATATTATGGTAGCTACTGTTGATATCTAATTGTCTTGTTTGAAGTGTTATGTTTCTTGCATTATTCTGTTCTGATATGGTTTATTCTGTCCTCTTTTGTTTTAATCTCTATAAAATAAGATAAAAAATAAATAAAAAAGAAAAACTTAAAGAGTAAAATAAAGTCCAAAATGTAAAATAGATATTGCAAAATGGGAAGAAACTGTTCAAAAGGAAAGAGAAACTGGGATGGGGAAAGAAGAAATGAGGGAAGGGAAAAGCCAAAAAAATACATATGATATGATCATTATACTACTAATTCCTCTTAGTTCATTGAAAGGAAATATTTGTGCTAATATTGTTTGGACAATTAAATGCCTACATCTTGTACTCTGAGTAATTTAAAGATAACAGTATACAATGTATTAACCATTGTTACTGTCCTCTTTGTTTTGAAATTTTTACTTCTTTTCTCTTTAAAATAAAATTTAAAAAATAGTGAACAAGAAGATCCATCATTCCCAGTAGTCATTTGTTGCTTCACAATATGACTCTCCCAAGTGCTAATTGCTCTAGTAAACCTGGATTAAGGAAAGGAAGCAAGATCCCTCAGGACAAACTCTCTTCAGATCATAATTTAGCAGTATAAATGCATCATAATTTAGTAATATGAATAGACCTATTTTAGCAAAGTACACTGCATATTGAATATGTGAATGACTCAAAGCTGGTGTGGGCTTTAGGTCTGCAGTACCAAAGTAGTGTGAAACTTAGGGTTTCTCTTTCTCCCAGGTGGGTTTGAGCTTCAGCCCAGCACAGAGTCTCCCGGCCTCACAAGCTCACCTGCAAGTCACAGCTGCTCCTCAGTCTCTCTGTGCCTTACGAGCTGTGGACCAAAGTGTGCTGCTTATGAGGCCTGAGGCCGAGCTCTCCCCTTCCTCGGTGAGTTCCCGTCCACCTCTGACCAGGAAGTGCCTCAGAAGGGGCACAGAGCAGGGAGGAAGCCCGTTTAGAAAAGAGAGTGATAATTCAGAATGCTTTATACTAGTTTGGAGATTAAGAATTGTCAAATTTTTAAAATATATATTATTCTACATAATGGTCATGGCATTACAAAGTGATATCTTCATTGTCAGATATAAAAGTATAATTCAGAAGAATTTATCAAAGCATTGTGCTCAAGATAAAACAGAAATTAAAACAAGCAGTAAATTTCATTGCTTGTGTCTGACTTTCAATATTGCCTGTAATTTGTCTATAATTTACTATACCACTTTTTAACCCTATTTTCCTTTGTTTTTCTCTTTTCTGGAGGATTTACATTTTAATATTAGACTTTGTTTTAAATTAGCTTAATCTCACTCCTAATTTTGAAAGCTATATGTTGTTTTCTAATTATTTTATTTTTTAATGTCTTATTCTAGTTTCATGAATGTGATATTTTTTATGCCTAGGAGAGTTTTATAGGATTTTGTGTTGTGATTTGGTGTTTGTTTTGGAGTTTTATTTTTTCTCTCTGATTTGCTGACATTTCCTCATTTTCCTCTGTTTACTTGTTTTTGTCTTTGTCATTCATGCTGGAAATTTGCTGATGAACCTTAGCTGTTTGTTTGTAGTTTAGACTGAAGCAGTAAATGTTGATAACTGATCTTATGGTCTGGTTTTGAGAGTAATGCTGGTCAAATGATGAGCCACATAGTTGATTTGCAAGATGCCAAGCAAGAACTTTGAAAGGGAGTAGTCACAACATTAAAGGTGTTTGTGTAATGTGTTTTCCCCTGACAGGGTCTGTTCCATCCCAAGAACAAGCTTCTGCTTGGGATGCAGTCTGCTAACACTCTCCAGGGAAGTGCATCCATCATTTTTCCTTTGGCTTCTTTCACACTGTATTTATCCATCTTTTCCTTTCTAAGGGACTCCATGGCTCACAGTTCTGGAGCATTTTTTTTTTTTTTTGGTACCTGGGATCAAACTCATGACTTCACACTTGCCAGGCAAGTGCTTGTGCCACTGAGCTAAATCCCTGGCCCAAATCCTGGAGATTTTTGAGGCTTTTTGGCAAATATACTTGTACCTCAGCAGTATCTCATGTAGTTTCATTATTCTTCCATTTTTCCAAATCATTTGTAATTCCTCTGTTTTGAATTTTATGTATTGTGTTTGGAGAATTAAATGTATGCTAATGTTATTAAAGATGGAGGTTTTTTCCCCTCTTGTTTGAGAAGGTGGTTATTTAAAGAAAAGAAAAAACAGAGAATTCTTTAGTCATATCTTTTCTAGTTACTTATACTTTGGTTAATACAGCTGTTATTTTTTTAAAAATTCAATAGTAAACTAAAAAGTGTGATCTTGATATTTTATATTTATTGGTTGACTGATATAAATCTACTACCTAACATAGATTTAATATATTTTACATTATAAATATTATCTATCTCAAACATAAGGTCCAGAATTTTAAATTTTTCTTGATGTTGATGTGATTCTTGGATGTGAATATTTTTAGTTTTTCTTCAATGTGGTAATCACTTTCAGAATGAAACACCAAAACCAAGTATCTATAAAATTGATAATAGATCATGAACAGACTTAAGAAGTTATTTATAATTCTTTTTGGTTAGTGTATTATCCAGGAAAAGAGATTTTACCATTTGTTTTCTTGTCTTTCACAGATATATGATCTGCTAAGTATAAAGGACACTGACTTCATTCCACATTCAAATCAGTGGGCAAATTACCCAGAAAATTGTCATGATAATGGAGATATAAATTTTGATAAAATCATGTATCCATTATTACACAGAACTGACAAGGATACTTTCAGATTCATAGAGGTAAAACCTATATTGTTAATGAATATTCTTCCCTGTTAATTATTTAAAATTAACACAGTATGATATTGGTGTTGAATTTCAAGAGTGAGGCTGCTGATGCAGCTCAGTGACAGAATGGTTACCCATCATGAGAAAACCCTGGGTTTGCTCTCTAATATCACATAGAAAAAAAAAAAGAACCTTAGAAATTGCCCAATTTAGACTATTTTTTTCTGTTAAGGAAACAGACATAGAAAGTGACAGTGGCTTGCTTTGTAACAGAGCTCTTTGTGCCAGAGCCAAGAGCAAGACAAACAGGGCCTGGGGCCCTGTTTTTTTTTTTTAAACATACTCTGGTTCTACAACACTGAACTTTATATTATAGTACTCAGCTTTGCTATGTTAGAGCATGAGAAACACAACTCAAAGAGATACTCTTTATGATTGTGTAAAATTATGTCATGGATAGGTTTTTGTTTTACATAAATTTTTACATAATTTTTAACTGTTTACATGTGATTGGATAATTACTGTCTTTTCAGAGTGTGGGCTTAAACATATTCACTAACTTGAAGATCAGAGATCCTATCTTATGTGATTACTACCTGACTGAAGCAGGTAAGATGATAAACCAGCTTGTTTTGGAATAGTGGAAATTGAATTAATTAACAAGGATGATGAAAATAAAATGGTAGATCAGTTATATTGTTCATATCAATGGGAAGGAAGCCAAGGTTATATGGGCAAGTTGACACGTTAGTCATCAAAACATTGCAGACAGCTTTTTCATGCTTCATAGTTTTTCATTTATTGTATGTTTTATATACATGCTTTAAGAATTATTATATGCTAACTTATTGTCTTTTTTGTTTTGTTTTTGCTTGTTGAATGGCAATGAATTGTCTAACCAATCAAAAGAAATGGCCCCAGTCTTGTCCTTGACCCTTATTGTCCAGATAACTTTGGATGGCTAATTTCGAATGAAGAGAATTTTTGCAAGTATATGGGAGGTAGAAATTGGTGAAAAAAATCATTTGAAGTAAAGAAAAAATATCAAAATAAATGTAAAATTTCACTACAAAATGAATATAGTTGTTTTGCTTCCTAATTTTGTCTGCAATGTTTTGAAACTTTTAGTCTTGCTTCCTCTCCTTCCTCCTCCTCCTTCCCTCCTCCTCTTCCTTCTTTTCTTCTTCTTCTTCTTCTTCTTCTTCTTCTTCTTCTTCTTCTTCTTCTTCTTCTTCTTCTTCTT